>JAODAL010013150.1:0-92439 GCA_025379985.1 Phyllomedusa bahiana
TTTTTTCTCTCCGTCAAATCCAAAAGGCCCCCGAAAATTTTTTCAAAAATTTTTTCATCGGTCTTCATTAGGCATTTGGTTCGGGGTCCAGACTGGGTGCAAGGGTTTGGCGCATCAGCTCTCAGGGGGGCATCTTTCCGGGCAAGCCCGGGCTGTGCTAAAGCTGTCCCGGGGGGCAGGGGAGGAGGAGGAGGAGGGGGAGGAGGGGGAAAGGTTTTCCCTGACACCGATGTTACCGACGCCCTTTCCCCCGGGAAAAGGGGGTTTGGGCCCCGCGAATTTTGAGGGGGAAGGGGGGAAAAATGGGGAAAGATTTTTTTTGCTATTTGCCCCCGACCCAGAGGTTTGGGGAAAATTTCAAGGCTCCATCCTCACATGAGGTTTTGGATGCCCAAATTTTCCCCCAACATGTTCCTCCCCTTTTGGGCATCAAAATGAAAACATTTTACGGGGTTGGCCCCCCCCGGGAAATTCCCCCGGTACAAAAACAAAACCCCAAAATTTTCCTTCCCCCCCCCCAAATAGAGAGAAAAATTTGCGGGGAAAATGGAGACCTTGCATTGATCAACTGGAGACATCTGTTAAATCTGCTTCATGTTCCCCAAATGTCAGGGTGGAAAAACATCAGCGACGTGACACCCTTTTGAGTGCCAAAGGTGTACCGGCAAAGCACGGGCAAGGTGGCAGAAAGCCAAAGGGGTGCCCTCTGGCAATCTTTGTTTCCCCACCTCCCCAACCCGCTTGCAATGCAGGGCACAACCCAAACACACAGAGATCGGGTTTTTAAAATCGGGTTTGCACGATATCTGCGTCCAAAACCCGAGGGTTTTTGTATGTGTTCCGGCCCCAAATTTGACTTCTGGGTATAAAAAATGAACGAAGGGCCAGAGCTCGCTCCCCAAACCCATAGAGGTGTTGTCCCCCCGCGGGTCAACGTCATATCTGAGGGACCTTCAGCACACTGGGGGAGTCATTACAGCCCAAATGCATCCGGTTTTCCCACAGAAAATTTGGGATCTTTTTGCCCTTTCTCAAGAGGGAATCGGAAAGGTTTCTCTTATGAGGGTTGTGGCCCCAATTGCCGAGGTAAACCGATTAGTTCCCGGGTTCTACTTCACATTCCTTTTCAAACAGAAATGGCCCTCTTGAAAATTTTTTTTTAAATGATCATTTCTTACTGCAATTTTTATTCTCTTTTCCCAACATTTTCTTTTGCGGGTTTTGCAAAAAAGGAATGAAAAAAGCCCAGAAAGGGTTTTTAAATGACAACACCGTTTTCCCATTTACTCATTTATCTTAAAAAAAGTTTGGGCTTTGGGCCCAATATTTTTTTGAGGTTCATGTTGCTGTAAAGATACGCTATAATTATGGCCCTTTTGGGAAACAAAAAAGGGGGCTTCTAAGTGGCATTTTTTCCCCTCAAAATTTTTAAATGTGGCTGAAAAAGTAAATTTTTAAAATTTTTTTGGGGGTCATGTACTGGGGAGTTACAGCAAAAATCTTTGGTCCTTTGGAACGGGAAAATGTGGCTTCTAAGTGGTTTTTCCTCCCTCACAATTTTTAAAATTAGTGGCGGAAAAATCATTTTTAAATTTTTTGGGTAAAGCGGGCTTTGAAAGCAGCAATCCCAACCGGGTCCTATTAAAAAAAAAAATGTTTGTTTCTAACAGACATTTTTCCCTTTCACAATTTCCAAAGTGGCTAAAGGGTAAATGTTTGGGGAATTTATGGGGGCATTTTGCTGGGGCCCATGCAGCTATATTTAAAGGTCCTATTCTAAAAAAAGGGTTTTTTCCCTAACAGACATTTTTTTCTTAACAATTTTCAAGAGGGGCTAAAGGGGTGAGGGTTTGCGTCAAAACAGGAAAGGTAGGACACTGTTAATGGAAAACATATTGAAAAATTTGACTTGTATTTGTGAGATCTTTAAAATGCTATCAAACCCCTTTTTGAGACAACCCATTTAAAACAATGAAAAAAAGAGAAAAAAAGACAAAAGGGGGGATTCCACCTATTTGAAAAAAGTGGTTTTTTTAGAATTTAAGTTTCTAAAAAAATTGCCCTGTACAAAATTGCTGTTAAAAAAAAATTTCCCCCTGAATTGTACAAGGGGGGTACAGGAAAAAATTGACCAGATTGGGTTTTTCAAAAAGGAAAATGGATTGGGGGCCGGACCCCGGAAAAAAAGTACGAACCATTTCCCCCCAGCACTTTTAGGGAAAATGAGAAAAAGAATGGGCCCAAAATAAAGGGGGACCTGGGTGGGAACAGGAACATTAACCCCCCAGTATTTTTCCCAAATGAAGCTAATTGGTCCCCCACTCATACGGAGGGACAAGCGCTACCCAGGGATTGGGCTGTTTACTGAGGAAAGGCTTTTGGGGTTTTCACACTTTCCGCCCTTTCCCCCACTCTGCTTCACCCGACCCTTTTTTGTTTTCTTCGTTTATCAGGGCATTTTAACCTGCTGTTTTAAAAAAGATGGACGCCAGCCTGGGCCCCTCACCCCACCCCCTGTTTAAATCCGGCCCTGGGGTTTATGCTGGGCCCAGGAAAAGGTATAGTCCAAAAGTACAGGGAAACTAAAAAAGGTGGTTATTTAAAGACTTTTTTCCGGCACTTTTTAAAAAAGGGGGGTCAGCAGGTTTGGGGCTCAGAAAGTTGGGCCCCGGGCAGGTATAGTCAATGTCCAGGGAAAATAAAAAAAGGTGGTTTAAAAAAGACTCCTTTTTTCCGGGACTTTTTTAAAAAGTGGGGGTCATGGGGAGGTTTGGGGGCCCGCTGTGGGGCCCGGACAGGGATAAATTTAATGTCCAGTTCAAGAAAAATGATGGTTCAAAAACATACCCTTTTCCTTCTTTGGGACTTTTCAATTTGTGGGTGGGTGCAGTTTTTAAAGGGTTTAGGGGCCCGTGGTTTCAAAACCGGGATAGGTTTAATGATCCCGTGACTTTTTTTTTTGTGACTTTTATAACCTTTTGTGTTTTCCTAAGATGTAGCACGTATCCATTTGACTGTTGTGGATGTTTTAAATTTTAGCTTCCCCCAGCCCGGGTTTTAGGGGAAAAAAGAAGGTGTTGTTGCTTCCCCCCCAATAGACTTTAATGGGGGCAACGCTTTATTAAACGATGCTCCACTATCGAAAAAAACCCTTTTCGATGGGGCGCCGACTTTTGATAACGATCGAAACTCGATAGCCAACCAATCGCTCAACACTAATCCCAAAGCCAAAAGCCTGAATGTCGGCCTTGCCAGGGTCTTGGCCTTGGAAATGTTTTCCCTTTTCCCTCTGGGGGACACGGTGGGTTTCCCCCAAATCATGGCCCTTGCCCGCCCCCCCAAAACCAAATGCCGGGGCAGAAATTTCTTTGCCAGGGAAAAACCGTCCCTGCCCTGGGCCCGCCAAATTGGGAAACTAAAATTTTCAAGTCGTTGTTTTTGATCTGTGGGCAGGAAAAGTCCATTGACCCCCGACACATGGACTAGTAAAACACGGCCCAAAGGCCCCTATAAACTATGTGAAAAGCTCATTGGGGGTGAGCTGGGTGGTGTTTCTGGGGGGGGGACGGTGGCTCTTTGGCCGGCGCACCTCTTCAAAACCACAGGGATGGTGCAGGGGGTTTTTTCCCCCAAGGTCCTCTGGTGGTTTACGTGCCCAAAAAAAACCAGGCCCCTGTTGAATTAATTTTGTCTTGGGACCGTCCCCCACACAGGTCAGGAGCTGTGGACGGCTCTCTGCAAAAGAGGGCCCGGGGGCGTGGCTGGGTGACCAAAAAGGGTTGTGCCCCGGCAAGGGGTGTGGGGAAAAATGGGCGAAAATCTGCTGGCCAAAACCCAAAAAATCGGTAGGCTGGAAGGGACATCCTTTGCCTGGGAAACATGTCATGAAAACCCTTTTCGTCCAGAAAAATTTTTAAAGAGCTACCCGGGTCTGGACGGGGCCTTGGGTGAAGGAAGGGTCGAAGTCTAAATTCGCAATTCTTTCCGTTCGCACCCTTTCTTGGGCCCACCTGGCTGCGTTGCAGCGTCACTTTGGCCCCCCACCGTTTAACCCCTTCATTGTTTTACGTGGCAAAAACGCTGGAATTCCCCCTCCACATGCTCCGGCGATTTTTGGCAGCAGCGCAATGCCAAATTTCCAGTAACCCAAATGACACAGGGGGAAAAGCAGCGGTGCGGACCCCCGGGGTGTTGAGCCAAAAAAGAGGGAGGCAGGTTAAAAAAAGCTTGCACCATCCTTCCAGTTTTTTAAAAAAGCCACCCAAAAAAGGTCCCGTGCGGAAATTTTCCTTGGGCATCATGGGGCATTTGTGGTGATCTTAGTTCTGGGAAAGACGTTGGAAACTCTGAAACAACAGGGCCCGCCAACGACGGAGAAGGAGACGGACACAGATGCGGACACGGAGCCTTTCTCTCCATCAAATGCACAAGGCCCGACAGTTTCACAATTTCATCGGTCTTCATTAGGCAGTGGTTCGGGTCCAAGGCTAGTGCAAGGCGGCGCATCAGCTCTCAGGGTGCATCATCTCAGGCAAGTCAGGGCTGTGTTGAAGCTGTGCCGGAGGAAGCGGAGGAGGAGGAGGAGGTATTCCTAGACACCAACGTTACCGACGTCCCTGCCTTGGAAAGAGGTTGGCGCGAATTTGAGGCGGAGGAGGAAGATGAGGAAGATCAGTTTGCTAGTGCCCCTCGACCCAGAGGCTTGGGAAATCAAGGCTCCATCTCTCACATGAGTGCTTGGATGCTCCATTTCCTCCAACATGATCCTCGCATTAAGGCCATCAAAATGAACAACAGTTACTGGGTGGCCACCCTCCTGGATCCCCGGTACAAAACAAAACTCAGCACTTTCCTTCCCCCCACCCAAAAAAGAGCGTAAAATGCAGGGAAAAGGAGACCTTGCTTTATTTATCAACCGGAGGGGCATCTGTTGCTTCTGCTTCCCGTTCCTCAAATGTCACTTGGGAACAACATCAGCGACGGAAAAACAGTAAGTGGGCCAAAAAACAACCGTAGCGGCGCACAGCATCAGGGCCCAAAGGGGGCAGAAGCCCAAAAGGGTAAACCCCTTTTGGGAATCTTTTTTTTCCAAACCCCACCAACGCAAGCAAATGCAAAGGGGAAACAAACCAAACCAAAAGAGACCAGCTTAAATTTATGGGGGCAGGGCTATCTGGCTCAACACCCCATGGGTTTTTTTATGGGGGTTCCGGGTCCAACCAGCGATGGGGAGGAAGACGGACACAGATGCGGAAAACGCCCGACTTTTCCCCTCAGTCGAATTTCCCGAAGGCCCGCAGTTTCACAATTTTAACGGTCTACATTGGGCAGGGTTTTAGGGGCCCCGGGGTTTGTTACAAGGCGGGCGTCTCAGCTCCAGGGGGGCATCATCTGAGGCAATTTAGGGCTGTGTTGAAGCTGTGGGCCCAGGGAAACGGAGGGGAGGAGGAGGTATTCCGGGGCCCCCGATGTTAACCCAAATCCCTTTCCTTGGAAAGAAAGGGTTTTTGGGGCAAATTTTTAGGTGGAGGAGGAAAAATGGGAAGTCAGTTTTTTTTTAGTGTCCCTCGACCCGAAAGGTTGGGGAAAACAAGGGTCCCATTTTCTCACATGAGTGCTTGGGGCTCTGTTTTCCCCCAACATGATTTCCCCGCATTTTAAAGGGCCCTCAAACAAGAAAACATTACTTTGGGGGGAAAACTCTCCTTGGTCCCCCCTACAAAGCAAAAATCCCGCACTTTTTATCCCCCCCCCCACCCAAAAAAAAAAGAAAAGGGAAATTTTCAGGAAAATTTGGGGACCGTTTCTGATTTTTTCAATGGAGACATCCGTTTTCGTCTGCCCTTTAATTTCCCCGTCCCGGTGGGGAACAACGGGCAGCAACGTGACAGCAGGGAAGTGCCCAAATAAACCCCTTTGTAGCAAACACAGCAGCCCGGGAAATTTTGGCAGAAGCCTAAAAGGGGGAAACCCCTGGCAATTTTTTATTTACCACCCACCAACGATGTCAAGCAGGGGGACAAAATAAAAAAACCCCACAAAAAGACCGGCCCTTTAAAAAAATTTTTGCACGACTATCTGCGTCCAACACCGATGTTTTTGGAATGTTTCCAAAAACCCCAATCGAATTTTGGGATCCAAAAAGGACTAAAGGGGCCCCAAGCTCGTCCCACGCCATAGAGGTGTTTTCCGCCCAGCAAACCAGCTTTATATCCGAGCGGACCTTTTACACAGCTGGAGGAGTCCCTTAAAAGGGCAAAACATCCGACTTTCCACAGATAATGTGGAAACGTTTTTACTTTCATCCCAAAATGAATCAGGATGGTTTTCGAATTTTTGTGGCCCCAATTGCCGAGGTCAAGATTATTTTTCCGGTCTACTTCAAAAATTCCTCTTCAAACCCGGAAATTGGTCCCCCTTGAAAATTTTTTTTTAAATTTAAAATTTCTTACTGCAATTTTTTTTTTCTCTTTTCCCCCGTTCTTTTGTGGGGTTTTTCTTGAGGAGACTGTAAAAGGGCGCAAGGGTTTTATGACAAAAAACCCTAATTTCCCTTTACTCACTTTATCTTTTAAAATTTTCACATTGTCAAAGGTTTTTGAGGTCATGTTTTCTGTAGATACGCCCCTTTAAACATTGGGCCCTTTTGGGAAAAAAATGTGTCTTTTTAATGGCATTTCTCCCTCACCAAAATTTTTTAAAAGTGGCCCGAGAAATAATTTTTATAATTTTTTTTGGGGCATCTGCTTTGGAAAAAGCAGAAATACTTTCAGGGCCTATTCTAAAAAATTTTTTTCTTAAAAAGACATTTGTTCTTCCAATGTCAAAAAATTGGGTCAAGGGGGCCCTTTTTGAATTTTTTTTTTTGGGGGGGTTTTGCTTTTGACATGCACTATACTACCAAAGGGCCCAAATTTTAAAAAAAAAAAAAAAATTTTTTTAACCGACATTTGTTTTTTACCCAATTGTCAAAAGTGGCTCAAGGGTGATGGGGTCAGTTTCAGGGAAAAGGTGGGCACTGTTAATTTGGGCAAAAATAATTTCAAAAAGACTTGTTTTTTTTCAAAATCTTTAAAAATAGCTAACAATCCCCGTATTTTAGAAAAACCCATTTAAAACCAAATTTTAAAAAAAAGAAACCAAAAAACAAGGTTTGGGATTCCTCCTAATTTTTAAAAAAGTTTTTTTATTTGAAATTTAACTACTAAAAAAAAATTGCATGAAAAAAATAGCTGGGAAAAAAAAAATTCCTCTAATTGTACAAGGGAGGGTACAGGAAAACCCTTTACCAGATTTTAGGTTTTTTTAAAAGGGGCAAAGGGGTTTTGGAGCACGGGGCAGGGGAAAAAAAGTACAAGAAAAATTTCCTCCAGCCAAAATTGAGTAAAATGAGAAAAAGAATTTCCAAGAAAAAGGGGACCTGGGGGGAAAGGAGCCCTTTAAACCCCCAGTATTTCCAAGTGAAGGCTCAATTGGTTTTCCCGGGCCCCAAACGGAGGGCAAGCGCTACCCCGGTTTTTAAATGTGTGGGTGGGGGAAGGCTTGGGGGTTTTCCTCACACTTCCGCTTCCGCCTCTTCTTCAGGGACGGGTGTTTTCTTTGCTGCGTAAAAAAGGGCAAATTTTTTTCCCTTTAAATTTATGACGGGGCGCCAGCCTGGGGTCTAAAAGCACCCAAATGTAACTCCGACCCTGGCTGCTGAACCTCGTGTTAAAAATGACAGATGCTGCCCGGGCCCCTCCCCCGCAAAACCCCCTGGGAAGTCTGGGAGCTGAACCTCCATTTTAACGATGGCTGACGGCAGCACTGGCTCTCACCGTTAGGGGGCAATCAAAGGGGGCTTTTATATTTTCTCTAAAAAAATCAGATTTTTTTAAGGTGATTTCTGTGAGGTTAAAATGTGCAAAAAAGGGTCCGGGGGGAACAAATTCACAATTTTAGGCTTAAAACTTTCTGGGGCTGGAGTCACTATGGGGTGCCTTTTTTGATCTTTCCCAAGGGGGTCTGTCCCCCCAAACAATTTAAGAAGGATTTTGGGGGAAAAAATTTAAACCCTTTAATTATTTGGGTGAATCCCTCCCCAGAAGCCCGGAGGGGCAAATTTTCTCAAATAAGAAGTTTTTTGGGGATTGATTAGGAAACCCCCTTTTATTACTTATTGGGGGGTGTGGATGAATTTTAAAACTCCCACACTGTAAAAAAAAAACCCCTTTTAAAAAATACAAAGGGGGGGGTATTTTTGTATGTTATCCCCTTGAAAAAAAAAAACAAAATGGTAACAATGTAAAAAATATAAATTTAAAAATTCCCAAAAAAAAAATTTTGAAACAAATGCAGTTTTCCAAAAAAAAATACTAAATGAAGATCACTGTACCCAAAAAAGAAAGTGGGACTTTGTGATCTGTGGGCAAAAAAGGTTCAGGGTCATGCTGTGGCCCAGGGGGCAGGGATTGTTCTAGTCCAGTGAAACTAAAAATGGTGGTTCTAAAAAGACTCCTTTTTCCGGCACTTTTTAAATGTGGTGGTCATGCAGGTTTGGGGCTATGCTTTTGGCCCAGGACGGTTAAAACTCTAGGGTTCCTTTTAAAAATTTAAAATGGTGGTTGAAAGACTCCTATTTCCGGCATTTTTTTAATCGTGGGCAGACTTTTTTAAAAGGTTTCATTCTGGGGTTTTACAGGACAATATATTTTAAGGGCCAGTTCAACAAAAAAGGTGGTTAAAAAGACCCCTTTTTTTCCCCGGCATTTTTTTAAATTTTGGGGGGTCAGACAATTTTAATGGTCAACCCCGGTCCGGGGACAGGTTTTGCCCCAATTTTCCAGTTTTCAAAAATGGGGGTTCCCAAAGACCCCCCTTTTCCCCGGGAAATTTTTTAATTTGGGGGGGTCGACGGGTTTTTAAGGTCATACTGTGGTACAGAACGGGTTTTGTAAAAGCCCATTTCAATTTAAAATGGTGGTTGAAAAGGCCCTCCTTTTTCCCCCAGTATTTTTTTTCTTGGGCCCGGGACTTTTTAAATTTGGGTCATACTGCGGTCCCAGGACATGTTATGGGTTAAGGGTCCAGTTCAACAAAAAAATGGGGGTTGAAAAAATCCTTTTTCTGGCCCCCTTTTTTAATTTGGGGGGTCTTGCGGGTTTTGGGGCTCATCCCGGGTTTTTCCAGGGGGGGATTTTAAAAAAGCCCAGTTAAAGTAAAAGGGGTTTTAAAAACCATACGCCTTCGGGCCCCTTTTTAATTTGGGGGGGTCTTGCGGGTTTAAAGGGGTTCATGCTGTGGTGCAAAAACAGGGATAGTAAGGGTTTCTGGGGTTTTTTTTTTTCTGGGGGCTTTTTATAACCTATTGTCTTTTCCTAAGATGTTGCACTAAACAGTTTTTCTGTTGTGGATGTAAATTCCAGCTTCTCCATCCCCGTTTTTGGGGTAAGAAAGAAGGTGTTGTTTCCCCTCCCATAACTTTAATGGTCATCAAGCTTTGTCCCAAAGGAACTTTCCCGAACTAAGAAAACCCCCACAATTTCTCTGCTGACAAGGGCATTGTCCGCACTGACCATTTTGGTGGCTTTCTTCAAAACTGGCAAGGATGGTTCAGGCTCTTTCACCTGCCTCCACTCTCGGTGGCTCCAAAAACCCCCCAGGGGCCCCCCCCCGTGCTTGTCAAGGCCAAAGTGTCACTTCGTACTGCGTAATGGCAAATTTTGAGCCTTCCACATTCGGGAGAAAGTGGAGGGGGGAATTCCCCGCGTGTTGCCCACGCAACAATGAAGGTTTTTCGGGGGAAAGGCCCAGCGACGGTGCAACGCAAACCAGGGGGGACGAAGCCGGGTGCGAAAAGGGGAAGTGCGAAAAATCAGCCTCGAGGGCCCTTCCCCCAAGGGAGGCCCGTTTTCCGAACCCCGGGGTTCTTTTTTTGAAATTTTTGGGGCGACGAGGTTCATGACATGTGGGAAAGGGAAAGGGGGGTGCCAGCCTACCGATCTTAAAGGGGGGCGCCGAAATTTTCCCCCTTAAGCACAAAACCTTGCCTGGCCCCAAGGTTTTTTGTTTACCCACCCGCGCTCGGTTTTCGTTGCGGGGCCGTCCTCGCTCCTGACCTGTGTTGGAGGTCTCCAAGAAGTTTTTTTCAACACGGCTGGTTTCTCGGGAAAGTGAACCCCAAAAAGGGCCCTTGGGGGAAAGACCCCTGCACCCATCCCTGCGGTTTTGAAGAGTGTGCGGGGCCTGGAGACCCACCGTCACCCCCAGAGACCCCACCCAGCCACCCAGTGAGGTGTCCAAGAGAAATAGCGGCCTTGGCCGTGTTTATAGTCCCATGTCGGTTGGTGAGATGGACTTTCCGGGACAAGATGAGACAACGCGCTTGAAATTGTGGAACGGGGGGTGGCCGGGGCAGGAGGGCTTTTCTGGAAAAGAAATCCTGCTCGGCATTGGTTTTGGGGGGGCGGGCAAGGGCCTGACTGGCGGAACCCATTGGCCCACCAGACAAAAAAATGCCTTTCCCCAAGGCCAAAACCCTGGAAATCCCGACATTCAGGCTTTTGGTTTTGGGGAGGTTTTTTGGGTTAAAGTGTTTTTTCTGCTCCCAAAAGGGAAGACAAAAGGTCCCTGCTAGTCTGGCCGCTTTTCGGGTGGGGTGTAAAAACTGGCGGAAGGAAAAGGGGTGGAGGGGGTCTTGGTGGTGCTGGGGGTTTTCGGGCGGTGGGTTGAATCAAGGCGACCCCTGATCAGGGCCCTTTTGAGAGACGGGGGCAGCTGGGAACTTGGTGGTGGGGAGAGGAGGAGGCGGAGACAAGGGTGTGCAGTGTTTGGGGGGCCCGGCGTCGGTCTGGCCTTTTTTGGCCAAGTGTTGCCTCCTTTTAAAACTATGCATTGCTGCATTGATAAATGTTGGTGGTGGTTAAACCCAAAGATTTTGCCTCTATTTATGGTTTTGCAAAGGCGGCAATGAATGGCGAGTAAATAAAAGGCTTGCTCAAAAAAGGGCCCCGGGCTTGAGGCCCCGGGCCCTTTTTTAAAAGGCGATAAGGAGGAGCGGGGTTTGCGTGACCGGGCTGGGGAATATTCAGGGGGACTTCTGCGACCCCCCCCCTCTCCCTTTTTGGGGCGGGCCCGTATGACCTCCCCCCATCGTTTTCCTCGCCCAGTGATAAGCGTCGAAAGCAAATTCTGCTAAAGAGACCACGTTGGGGGTCCGCAATGTCGAAAATATCATCATCAAACAGGTGATTCCCTCTCCTGAAATTCTGAATCCAGGAGTGTGGGTCAAGCGGGCCTGAAAGGCTTTCCCGACCCCCCGGGTTTTTTGCCGATTACCGGCTTTTTCTCCCCCTGTGATGGTCAGTAACTGGGGGTCGAGCGAGAAAATCATCCTCTTTGGCCTCTTGATTTTTTAACATGCTTCTGACCCCAACCGTTTTTGTCATCAAAGAGGTCTTCAAAATGGTTTTATCCACAGTGGGGGGTACAGAGTTGAAATTTTGGCTGCCTTGCTTTATTTGAATGGATGTGATGATGCTGAGGAAAAATTTGGGGGCTGGGCGGGAGGACGGGGAAAAAAGCTGCTGGACGGGTTGAATTAACACAAGAAAATTTTGGAAACGCTGTTCGTTATGAGATTCAAGGGCCTTTTGGGCCCAGCGATGGGGCCCAACGGTCCGAAACCCGACGATCCCGGGCAGCTTGTTATGCCGCAGGGAAAGGAGCCCCTTTTCTTCGTCCCTTTTAACCCCCATGTCCTCCCCCCTTTTCCCCGCTTACCCCTTATTTCGCTCCATGTTCGAAAGATAAAAATTTGAGAGGGTATGGAAATTTTTTGGAAAGTCTCTTTTAAAAGAGGCAACACAGCTATTCTCAAATCCCCAAATCAAAAAAAAATTTTGCTGTATTCAAATTTAAGTGCTGGGTGCCTTAGGGACAAAGGGACTGTCCAAAGTGAAAAAACACCTATTGAAATGTTTCAATAATAAAAGGGAGTTTTGACCAAACAAATCACCTGGGTGATAAAAAATTGCATTTTTCAAATTTAAGTGAAAGGGTCCCTCTACAAAAAAAATGGCCTGGTAAAAGTAAAAAAAACAGTATCTAAAAAGTATCCCGGATAAAAAAGGTATTTTTGCATTATAAAATACCCCTGCGGTGATAAAAAATTTTGTGTATTAAAATTTAATGCAAGGTGCCTCATCAAGAAAGCTGGACTAGAAAAAGGGAAAAGGTATCTGAAAGGGTTTTCGGATAAAAAAAAGTGGGTTTTTTGCACCTAAAAAAAATCCCCGGGGACTACAAAATTGCGGGCATTCAAATTTAAGTTCAAGGTGCCCCTTCAACAAAGCTGGATGCCCAAAAATGAAAAACAATTTTTAAAAGGTTGGATAATAAAAGTGGTTTTGCACCTAACAAATCACCTGCGGTGACTAGAAAATTCTGTATTAAAAATTTAAGTGCAAGGTGCCTCTACAAAAAAGTTGGATGCTAAAAGGAAAAAACCCTTCTAAATTAGCGGAAAATTTAAAAGTAGGCTTGGCCCTAACAAATACACCTGCAGTTACTAGAAAAGATCGTATCCTAAAATAAGTTCAGGTCCCAAAATACAAAAATATTTCAACGAAAACTTTTAAATAAAAAGCCATTGCTATGCAAGTCTAAAAAAAGTCGGGGGCTGCACAATATCCATATCCTTTAAAGAGCTTGTTGTGTTCGCCCGCACGCCACCACCCCCCCCCCCCCCCCCGCTCCCCCCCGTGTTTTAAAGGCTAGGCCCCTTTAAAAATTTCACCTAAGTACCAAATTTTCTAAAATCTCAATCTACCTAAGTTCTAAGTTCACGCTAAAAGCAAGCTGTCTGTGTGAAAAAATGAAAAATTTTCGTGAGCTGTTTCGAGCGTTTGGACAGAGAGAGAGCTGCTACTCCTATGAGAATGACAACCTGACATGAACGGAAGGGTGTTTATGAAAAAGGGGTCAGGTTTTTTTCCAGCCACGCAACCAAACATCCCAGTCATGACGTCGCAAAACGCTCACCCTCTCTATTCTCTAATGTTTTTGCGGCCGCCAAATATAGAAAAGCGAAAAAAGGGGAACATTTTAAAAATTATGCACAGTTTTTCACCAAAATTATCGCGTGATCGAAAAAATCCGATAAACAAAAAAAACCGTGCCGATTTAAATTTGTCGATAAAAATCGCTCAACACAAATATTTTATGTTTTATAGGTTTTTTTTTTGTTTGACAAAAAGAGACTGGTTTTAGTTAATTGTTTGATGTGCATTTTCTATACGTGCTGCATTAATTTTTTGTTTATTGTTTTAATTTCCCCAAAGTTCCTTAAAAACTGATTTTTAAACGTGCATATAGGTTACTTTTCGGACATGTTTTGGCGAAAACCCTTCGAAAAAAAGGGTTGTTCCGCACGAATTTTTGGTTTTTTCCCAAAATGATTTTTTTTTTCAAAGTTTGGTAAAAATTCGGGTTAGGGCCCAATTTTTTGACACCTTTTCGCTATTTCCCTTTAGTTTTGGCCCCGCCGCAATCGTGCGAGCACGAGTGGTGTAAAAAAGGAAATAATGAGGGTGTAGGGATCTCTTGGGTGTAAAATCAATGACCCTTTATGTTTATGTCACTGTATTTCTAGTGAAACGCCCCTTTCCCCCTTTCTCTTTGTAGTGAACACACTGCGACCCCCAAAGTGGCTTGTTTGTTGCATTTTCTAGCGATTTTACAAAGGAAAAAAGGCAGTTAGATTGTCGGGTGGGGGCTTAGTTGGGAATCATTTTCAAATCATTAGTTAAGGAGTTAGGGGTTTTTGTTTTGATATTCCATGAAAAAATCGGGGTTTTTAATTCTATTTGTCATTCAAAATAAGAATTTAAGACACTTGATTTGCTTTAGGGTTCTTCCATAAGAGCCCATTTCACAGGGACTCCATAGAAAAAAATCTGTTTATAATCCCTTTTGCCTGTTCCCAAAATAAGGCATTAAGAACACGTTGATTTGCTGTCTTTGGGGACAGTTTTCAAAAAGGATGTGACAAATTTTTTCTTTTTAAATATTTATATTTTTGAAAAGAAGCGAGTAGAGATGGTAGGTGAGCAAAAAGGGGCTAAAAGGGGAAACTTTGATTTGGCAATGCACTTTTTCCTGCTCCGGGCAAAAAGCACAAGCAAGACATCTCAGTTGCAGGACCCCCGGCCTGTCATCACTTGGGCGGTTCCCTGGCACTATTTTTGGAGCGGACACATTGTTCTTCAGTGATTAACCAATTTTATTCAGCAGTTTTACCTCCCTTCCCCTTTTCAAATGCACAAAAGTCTCTTGTCTCATCAATACTATCAGTAACTGAAGGCCAAATGCACCCCAAAAAAAACCCCCTCTAGATGTCCTATTCCGAAAAGCTCTTTTTTACACAAAGCGGGTTTGGGTTAGAAGGGATTTCAAAAAAAAAGGCCAAGGGGATGATTTTGTCTTTTCTGAGCACAGTCGGAGCCCCCCAGAGTAGGGGAAGGAAGCTTGTCCATCAGCAGAAATCCCGAGGCTCGCAATGCCCCTCAGTGTCTGTTGCTTTAGCCCGCGTTGGGTGTAATGTCGGAAGGAAGTACCGTGGGGGTTTAGTTACTTTGCGTTTCCCATGGAAAATGATTAATAGATGGGGCCCTGGCATACTGTGGAGGAGCAGGATGATGGGAAAGCAGAAAGGGGATGGCGGTCGCAAAGTCGCTGACATTTACTCCGCACCGGGTAGTGGTAGCAGCGGGAACACTGCTACTAGGTTTTCACTATCGAAGAGGTCAAGGACATGTGAAGCCTGGGCCTTTTCGATCAAACCTCAGATTCGCCGACTGACGTCATATGCCGGCTTTGCTTTCAATGCATCAGTGAAAGGAATCTAAAGATCAACCCCCACCAGCTAGAACGGAACTGTGTAAAGCATGAATTGCTTGGAAAATACTTGGAGAAAAAATGCCCCACGGGCCTGGGCTTCCAAAAATTGACATCTTTTTCCCCCCGCCCTTCCAACCACGGTCTTTGTGTGATGTGCCCGAAGAGATCGCGCCCCATCCCCCTCCCCAAAACTGTTGGGGGATTCCCCCCCCCAGCAACATAGTCTACACCTTCCCTTCCCTTTTCCCCCGTCTGACCCGCACGCCATCAGAAGCCCGTCCAACCACCATCTTCTGTGACCAGGTGTGGGAGCTAAAAAGCTTTAAACCCCCCCACCCCAAAACCAAAAGCTAATGTCGGGATTGCCGGGTTTTGGCCTTGGAAAAGTTGCCTTTTTTTCCCGGGGCATGATGGGTTCCGCCTGTCTTGCCCCGCATAATTTCATGCCCCAATTTAAAAGTTAAACAGGCATTTATTTTCCAGAAAAAACTGTCCCCCCCCTGCCCCGCCTAATTTCGGAAAAGTCTCCCCGCCTGCTTCTGTGTCACCAAAGTCCTCTCATACAACACATGAATAGTAAAAAATGGTCAAGGGCGTTTCTCTTACGACTGCCCTGGTGAGTTGGGTGGATGACAGTGCCCCTGGGGATCATTGGTCCACCGATCCCCAAAAATAAAAGGGTCATCCGGCCAAGGAAAGCACGCTGTTTTGAATTAATTTCTTTGGGACCGTTTCACAGAAAAATTGTGGATGGTTGTGTAAGAACAAAAGGGGCCCGGAAAAGGGGGTGTGCAATGGGACAAATCCCTTGTCGCCCTTTGGTCAGAGACTTCCAATCCCTTGCCTGGCACTGTTTCCCGAACCCCTTTTGAGAAAATTCCAAACCACCCTCTTGACTGTCTTGCTGAGAAAGGCTCGAGGTCTTAGCTCACACTTCCAGCATCCGCACCCTGCTTCAGTTGGGTGGATGACAGTGCCTCTGGGGATCATTGGTCAGTATGAAGTGTTGCTGGGCCCAACAACAGGTCAACTCGGGGTGTTGAGAATGAGAGTGGAGCGGTGAAGGGTCTCGAACATCCTTGACAGTTTTAGGGGCACAACCAAATGGTCATTTGGATGTGGGTTGTCAGTATGTCCAATTTTGGTCATTTTTACTGGAAAAAGCATGACTTTTGCGGAAGAAAAACCCGGCAGTGAGGAAAAATTGAGGGGAACAGGGCCCTTCTCCCGTCGGATGTGAAAACCCGATGTTTCCAAATTTTATCGTCTTGTTTAGGCGGGGGTTAGAGTTCCAGGGTGGGTGCAGGATGGCTGTTCAGCTCACAGAGTAGCCAGGCCTCTGGTAACGGTAATGATGTGGAAGAGGAGGATGATGATGAGACAGGGGTGGACACCACCGGTACCGATTACCCTTCGGGGGATAAAAGGTTGGCACAGATTTAGGAGGAGGATAGGGAAGAAGAGGAGAAAGATGTGGTTTGTGCCCTGGGCCGCAAGGCTTGGGGATCCTCAAGCATCTCAACAGAGTGTCAGATGCTACTTACCTGCAAAATGACCCCCCCAAAAGGCAACAAAAGAACAGGATTTACTCGGGGGCATCCTCCTTGATCCATGTTGCAAATCAAAAGTGAGCATTTTCTTTCCACCCACACAAATTGATAGCAGAATGCAGGAATTTGAGACAGTGCTCACTGACCCACTCGAGACATCTTCACATTCTAATGTCACGGTGGAACAAAATCAGCAATATGAAAGCAGCAGAATGGCAAGTAGCTGCAGCAGGCATTGTGGCATAAGTGCACTGGTTAACATTTTTAACTTGGTTTTTACCACCTCACTAATGCCTGCAAAGCAGGACAGCATTCGGACACACCAAGACCGCCTTAAGAGCATGGTCCATGACTACCTGCAGCTCAAAACCGAATTCTGGATGTCCAAAGTGGATGAAGGGCCTGAGCTTGCTCGGCACGCCATAGAAGTTTTATCCTGCCCAGCAGCCAGCCAAGCACATTCAGCACAGCTAGCGGAGTGATAACAGACAAACATATCCATCTTTCCACTGAGAATATGGATCATTTGACATTTATAAAAATGAATCAAGTGTGGATTTCTGACGATTTTGTTGCCCCAGTTGCTGATGTCATGGACTAGTAAACTGTAGCACATCTTCTTCACAATGTGAAATACACATTCCACCAGTCATCTATTAATATCAGTCATCAATAAGTTTGCAGTAAGTCATCTATTAACCATTTCATGCCCCATACAGCCAAATCAAATTACGCATTACTACTTCCTATTTTTTTAACATATTTGTGGGCCCCTTTTTGATTAGGGTCCATGACAGGAGTACTGCCCGTACTGCCCTGTTGGCAACCCTGGCCCTGCATCCTGAGGTGTCCCAAAAGACCCTTTCACACATAAGAAGACACCAATAGTGGAAATGGTACCTGGCTTAGGTGCCAATAAGGCAGTACTCCTGTCAGGGGCCCTAATCAAAAAGGGGCCCAGTGATATGTTAAAAATATTACCTAGTAATGGGTGGGGGCCACATATGATTTAGCTAAAGGGGGTACTGAAATGGTTAATAGATTGACTTGACAGCAGAACCTCCATGTTCTCTGTTGGGATGTTCTTGCTGCCACCACATATATGACATGTTCTTGGGCCCTGGTGAAAAAAGTGATAGGGAGCTCCTGCCCGTTACCATGTGTCATTTTCAATACCAGCGTCTTCTTATGTGTCAAAGGGACCCCGTAGCAGCTGCTAGCGCTGCACCTCGTATAGCTATGCAGTCCTCATCTTTTCAGTTAGTCATTGAAAGGAATGAATTATTTTAACCTGTGAATTTTTTTCTATGACTTCTGAGCCAAATTGTCTTCACTAAGTTGTTCCACGTATCCATTTTACTCTTATGGAAGGTAATTGCGGCTTCTCCTCACCTGTGTTAGTATAAAAATGAACCTGAACATCATCTCCCATTAACTTTAATGGTGTTCGGCATTCGGCTCGGCGTTCGGCCCGAATTTCTGAAATTTTGGTGTTCCTCCCGAACTCGAATTTTTTAGTGCTCTCTCATCTCTATTCTGGACTAATATATATTACTGAAAATATAATGTTGCTATTTTGATGGTATTCTTTGTTGTACTAGCATTTTACTGGAGATGTAATTTGAAAGCACTTTTTCTGTAACTATTGTTACAGAGTATCTATCATTCTTGTCCTCCATCTTCTCCTGTCTCCTAAAACTAAATGTGGAAAAAAATGAATTGATCATCTTTCCACCATCCCACTCAATCCCCCTTGATCCTTCAATCACCATCAATGGCTCTACACTTTCACAGGTCCTGGATGTCCATTTCCTTGAGATAACCTTTGTCTCCTCCCTATCCTTCAAATCACAGATCCAAGCCCTTGCCTCCTCCACCTGAAAAACATTTCTTGATTCAGTTTATTCCCTCACTTCAATACTACAAAACTACTAGTCCATACCCTTGTCATCTCCCACCTAGACTACTACAACATCCTTCTCTGTAGCCTTCTGTCTAGCACTCTTGCACCTGTCAATCCATCCTCCACTCTGCTGCCTGTCTGACCCACCGCTCTCCTCACCTCTATTGCCTTTCTCCTCTGCCAGTCCCTCCACTGGCTACCCATTGCCCAGCAAAGTCAATTCAAGTTAATAATCATGACCTACAAGACTCTACATAACCTGGCCCTCCCATTAATCTCTGTCTTAATGTCTGTATACTTTCCATCATGCAATATTCACTCCTTAATGTGTCTTCATCTCTGTTCCTCTCTTGCCAGTTCCTCATACAACTGCCTTCAGTACTTCTCCCATGTATCCCCCATACTCTGGAACTCACTTCCCCAATACATCAGACTTTCCTTCACTTTCACTAGCTTCACAACCAACCTGAAAATCCACCTCTTCTAGATAGCCTATAATCAACCATAACCCTGCTGTCCCTTCACCACCCCACAAACATGTCTGACCCTTCTGTCTCTTTCCTTCATCCTTGTAAGCCTTTGTGGGCAGGGTCCTCTCTCCTTCTGTATGAATTGTTAGTCATCTATTGTTTTCATTGTACCTTGTTTAAACTTATGTTATATATGTACAGCACCTTGGAATTAATGATGCTTTAAAATAAAAAAAAATAATAATAGTATTTTTTGCAACACACGTTTAAGCATACTACTATGAAAATATAGAATTAGTAATTAAAGGGGTGGTCCGGTTATTTTAATAATGTTTTTATGCTTTTTCTGTGCCTTTAAACCAGAAAAAAAACAACAAGTTGGTAATTAATGTAAGACAGCAGTTGGGAAGGTCTGTGACGGTAAATATAATTCAGCCAGGTTCTTTACATATACCTGGAAAAGTGCAGATGCATGTCAACAAGGGAGTCTTGGTGAAGAAAAAGCCATTAGATAGGTGTCAGCAGCATCAGGCAGTTGACACATGTTTAGATGTTAGTATGGATGTTCCAGCCATTCCAGGACAGCTTTTACTGGGAGTAGGCAAAGTGTTGGGTGGGTGTCTACTCCCCATGTTCCACAGCAGGATTTACCTGGCCTATATAAAGTCAGCAAGTCAGCTTGCTAGTAGGAGTAGGAGTTTTGTTTGCTTCATTTGTGCCTGTTATTGCTGCACATGTTTACTTTTGCTAAATAAATATACTGTACATAAGGACCCTTATTTGAACCCCAGACGACCCCAGTCTCTATGCCTAACTGACTTTTGCTATGATCCTGGAGCCATAAAGGCTCACATGTGGTGGAGGATTTGGGCATATTAAAGAGACAGTGGTCTTAAAGAAACAGTACCAGAGACAGGCAGACAGAGAGTGGCAAATCTATGTCCTGGGTAAAAGCTGAAACTATGCAACAAGCCGAGACTGCTAAGATGAACAAGATATTGAAACAGCTAATCTAGGCCAATACCAACCTCCAGCTGATGGCAGCAAGCCAGCAAAAGGTGCATGAAGAGACCATACAGACCCAGGCAGAGACCAATTGCTTGTTGACTGAAGCACATCAAGCCACTGTGAAGGAACAGCAGCAGGTGAATCGGGCTCTGAAGCAGTAGCTACAGGTCTCAACAGAAAGGCCAGAGGGGTCGACAGGTGGGCAGTCCACGACCTGTCAAGTGGTACTAAACGTACTACGCAAGATGACCCAAGATGATGACATTGAGGCGTATCTTGGGACCTTCAAGAGGATTGCAGAGAGAGAGCCCCTTCCCGTGGACCAGTGGGCGGATGTCCTGGCCTCTTCTCTAAAGGGTGAACCGCAATATGCCTACTTCGACCTCAGAGTTCAAAAATGCCAAAGATTATACCAAAAATAGAGAAAAAATTTGCACTCACCAAAACATTAGACTGTTTTGTTCCTGAAGGCAATTCCTTGAATGTCCAGATAATGCCCATGGAGGAAATCCGTCAGACATGGGTATATACAAAGTAAATCCCAAAAAGATTGAGGCCTCCAGCACCTATAGATTTAAGATAAAAACATAACTTTTAATTCAAAACATTTAAAACATTAACAAGGTTCTCCATACTTTCTGACACATTGCGCGTGCTAAACGCTCTTACCCAAAGATTACACTGAGTTGAAAGGGGAGAAACTAGCCCAACTGGGGGTTACCCTGGTTGTACAAGCCCAGAGACTCAACTCTACTCTGGGAGGTTGATACTGCAAAGCCAGCTCGGACACAAATGTATGACCTCTTCCACCTCACCAGCAATTGGTTGCAACCAGAGAATCTTACAGCTCCCAATGTGGTTGAGAGGGTCGACTGTGACCGCTTTGTCTGTGCCCTACCCGTAAGGTTCCAGCGGTGCATAGGATACACGTCTCGGTTGTGCAGAGGTACTGCGCCACAGAGGAATTCCTCCAGGTACTACATCCCATTGTGAACTTAACAGCACTGTGTAAGACTGTTCCTGTCTCGTAAAGGCAGAGAAAATTTACTGTAGTTAGGGGTTCATGGTTGGTTGAGAATTGGGAAAATTTGCCCTCCCTAAAAAGTGATACTTTACCTATAAGCCTGGGCCCCATTGTCTGCTGGTGGTGTCAATGACTGAGACATGTGGCGGCATGTTGTCCAATCTTGGAGTAACCCATGAAGTGTGGCTTGGGGAGACAAACATCATTGTTTGCACGGCCTTCCTATTCCACTCATGCTGAGGCTGGTGGGAACAGACGGGAGTGTGCTGTCAAAATTAATGGACACTCGGTTCAGGCTCTCATCTATTTCAGGAGTTTGGTGACCCTGGTGCAAGCCAGGCTGGTGGACTGAGACCAACTCCAACTCCACTGTCTATATGTGGTCTGTATTCACGGTGACACCAAAGACTACCCTTCCTTACTCACCGTAGAAACTCCCTGTGGGGCAACACGACATGAGGTTACATCATGGTGAGCTTGTCCCACAGTATTATAGCTTGTGACTTTCCCTTGTATTGGGATTTGTGGGGGAATAAACCGAGTGAAATGTATAATGTTGTACCACCTGTAAATGATGTTTGTGAAACTGGTGATGCTTCCGCCCTGTTGCAAGGGGAATAAAATACGTTTCCATTGTCAGTCCTGGTGAAGGACCCAGAGTAAACCGTCCTGAGTTAGAGTTCTGTTCCTTGCCAGTATCGAGTGGGAATTTTGGTACTGAACAACTGAAGGATCCTAACATGGTAAGCACTTAGAAAAGTGTAAAGATTATTGATGGTAAATCCCAGGCACCAGAGGAGGGGTTGTTCTAAGTCGCCATCCACAATGACTTACTGTACAGAGTGAAAAAGACACCAACTGAGATGCTTGAGCAGTTGGTGGCACCACGGTCCAATGTTTGCATGGTTTTGGAGTCGGTCGACATTAAGGGGTGGAAAAAACTAGACAGCAGGTGGAGTGGAATTTCTACTGGCCGGGAATCTATAGAGCGATTGAGGAATTTTGCCAATCCTGCCAGGAGTGCCAGATTAACGCCCTAAAACCCCATTTTCGTAGCCCGCTAATTCCTCTTGCGATAAGTCCCATTCAAATGGATTTGCATGGATCTGGTAGGGCCTCTTCCTAAGTCGTCTAGGAAACATAAGTACATATTGGTGGCCCTAGATTATGCCAATCACTACCCAGAGTCCATCCCACTTAGCGACACCTCCTCTAAAGGTATTGCGAAGAAGCTGTTCCATAAGTTCACCCGAACTGGGATCCCAAAGCAGATCCTAACTGACCAGGGAACTCCCTTCATAACTAAGGCAACCAAGGAACTGTGCCAGCATCTAAAAATTACATACCTCCATACCTCTGTATCATCCCCAGACCAATGGCCTGATGGTGAGATTTAATAAAACTCTGAAAGGGATGTTTAACAAACTTGTGGATAAGGATGAGAGGAACTGGGACTGCCTACTGCCCTACCTGATGTTCTCCATATGGGAAGTTCCACAGGCATCCATGGGGTTCTCACCTTTTGAGCTCCTATATGGTCAACATCCCAGGGGACTCCTAGACATATCCAGAGAGAAAATACCAGAGGAAAATACCCAATACAAAAATATAATTGAGCACATCACCGAGTGCAGGATAGAATAACGGCGGTCCTTCCCATAGTGAACATGGTGAGAACATGGCAGAGTATTTCAGCCAGGCTACCGTGTACTAGTGCTTGTACCAACGGTCGAGAGTAAGTTCCTGGCGAAATGGCAAGGTCCTCATGAGATCCAAGAAAGGGTTAATGAGGTAAATTATAAAGTGCTCCAGCCAGGGAAAAGGAAATCATATCAAATTTACCATGTCAACTTAATCAAGCCCTGAAAGGACCATGAAAATCTCATGGCTGTAAGCGAACCTAGGGGGCCCAGAAGCAAAGATTTACCACCCGTCCATATCTCAGAGTCCTTGTCGGAGGCCCAGGGACAAGAAATTAGAGAATTCTTATAAAGAAACCAATAGGTCTTCTCGGAAATGCAGGCCGAACCAGGGTCATTAAACATGACATTGTTATAGAGCTAGATCAGACAATACGTTTAAGGCCATATAGAGTGCCTGAAGCCCCTAGACAAGTGATCTTTTAAGAGGTGGAAAAAAATACTAGCTCTAGAAGTAATAGAGAAGTCATAAAGCGGGTGGTCAAGCCCCATAGTGATCATTCCCAAACCGGATGGCAGCTTGGGATTTTGCAATGATTTTTGGTAAACAAAATTTAAATTAAATCTCAAAATTTGATGCCTACCCCATGCCTAGGTCATTGAATTGGTTGAGAGGTTGGGACCCGCTAGATATATATGTACATTAGACTATTGGTAGGTTAACCTCACAGACAAGGTAAATGAAAGAACTGCAGAGGGGCTCTTGCTACGTTCCAGAGGTTAATGGACCTTATCCTGCAGCCCCATAACGAATTTGCGGCTGTATGATGTGGATGATGTGCTGATATTTAGTGCATACTGCAAGGCCCATCTAGCCAAAGTATAAGCTGTTCCGGACACAGTAAGGGCAGCAGGCATAACTGCCAACCTAAAAAGTGTGCAATAGGGCTAGGGGAGATTCACTATCTTGGGTACAACATTGGGCGAGGGGTTATCAAGCCTCAAATTGATAAAATCGAAGAGATTAGAAATTGGCCTCAATCCCCAAGAAGGTCATAGCCTTTTTGGGGATTTCAGGGTACTATAGGAGGTTTGTACAAGGCTTCGCCTCCATAGCTGCCCTTCTTACTGACCTCACCAAAGGGGTAAAGTCTACCATGGTGAAGCGGAACCATGGGGCTGAACAAGCCTTTAAGAAATTAAAGGAGGTACTCTGTGAGAGACAAGTATTGATCACTCCTAACTTTAGGAGAGAATTTATCGTTCAGACAGATGTTTCAGAAGTAGGCTTGGGGGCTGTCCTATCTCAACTAGTTAGCAGCAACCTTAGCAGCTGAGAAAAACTATTCTATAGTAGAAAGAGAATGCCTTGCCCTTAAGTGGGCCATTGAGTCTCTGTGGTACTACCTAGTGGGGAGACCATTTAGGGTGATCAAGGATAGTGATAAGCGAACAGTAAAATGTTTGAGTTCGAGTCAAACCTCGAACTTTGAGAAGCTTGGTTCGAAGTTCGAGTTGAACTTTGAACCCCACTAAAGTCAATGGGAGAAGATGTTTAGGTTAATTTTTATACCTATACAGGTAAGGAGAAGCTGTAATTAGCGACCATATAAGAAACACCAAAACTAGGCGCATTATAGATCAGAAACGACACATTGAATTGCGCCTAAAAATGATACGCTGTGTGCCTCCATAACACATAGCATATCATTGGTAGTGTATGTAATGCGCATACCGAGGCGCATTGCGTAACGGAAGCGCATAACATATCATTACTAGTTTATGTAATGCGCTAATTGAGGCCAATTTGCGGACATGAAAACTATTAAAATAGTGTTGAACGTGATGTCGAATGTGAACATTTACTCAAACGAACAGTAAAATGTTTGGTTCGGCTCGAGTTCTAAAAAAATTTTAAGTTCGATTCAAATTTAACTTTTCTCGAATGGTTCGATCAACACTAATCATGGACCATACTCCTTTGAAATGGATGGCCCAAAATAAAGGGAAAAATGCAAGGGGACTTGGTGGTTCCTAGCCTTACAGGACTTGCAGCAGCTGTCTGTGAAGGTATATACATACACCACCACACACACACACACACACACATATATATATATATTTTATATATATATATATATATATATATATATACATTCCCATTCCAGCTATGGTCTTTGTATATACCTGGAGAAGCACAGATGCATGTCATCAAGGTTAGGAGCCTTAGTGAAGTAAAAGCCAGTGGATGGGTGTCAGTGGCATTAGGCAGTTGGTGGGTGCCTACTCCCAATGTTCCATCTCAGGATTTACATGACCCATATAAAGTCAGCAAGTCTGCTGGCTAGGTATGGCTGTAACTCTGGTCTTGGCATTTGGGCTGGGAGGAAGCCCGTGTCTGCTGCACAAACTACTTTTTGGCTAAGGTGTTAGTGAGGAAACTACTTTACCACTGTCTTGTAAGTGTTTGGATGAGCAGGAGTTTTGTTTGCTTCTTTTGTGCATGTTTGTTTTTCCTAAAAAAATATACAGAAGGACCCATTTTGCATCCCAGACTGCATCTGTCTCTATGCCTAATGGACTTATGCTAAGATCCCGGAGCCATAAACGCTCACACAGTGTAAAATCTAGTAATTAGTTTACAAGAAAAGTTTTGCTTCTGATAATCTTTTCTTCTGTTTATTATTGAAGGGTTATATTTTTCTGAGCCAAGGTAATATTCTAAAAAGAATTTTAAAAACTTATATGGGCAGTTCCAATTAACATTCTATCTTACTGAAAGTTTATCCACAACCATTTCAACTTAACATTTGTTTAAAAAAAAAAAAACATAAGGTATGCAGCAAAGGTTATGCAAATGAAGGGTGTACAGACCTAATGGTCTATATAGCATATTATAGATCTTATGTGTTTAACAAAGAATGCTTTATTATGTATGTGTAGCAGATGCTTCTTGGTTTATGCACTCCACCCACCTGCACAGGCTTTTTAATCAGATCAGGTTTATAGCTGTAACCTTCTAACCCTGAAATGTGGAGGTCTGAACAGACACCAAGAGAGGTAGCATGTAGCCTAGGTTTCCACCTGAATTGGGGTCACCTGGCGGTGGTAGGTGGGTATATACAGTTTTGATAAAAAATGTACACTAAGAACTTAAAATTGTTTCATATATTCCATATTAGCAGAAATGCTTTTCCAAAAATTCTTATGTCCTTTTTGACCATTTTTATTGTCTATAGAGTGCTACTGATATTGTATTGTGTTTGCTTAACAGACTTATGCTATGATCCTGGAGCCATAAATGATCACACAGTGTAAAATCTAGTAATGAGTTTACAAGAAAAGTGTTGCTTCTGAGAATTTTTTCTTCTGTTTATTTTTGAAGGGTTATATTTTTCTGAGCCAAGGGAATATTCTAAAATGAATTAAAAGAAAAAAAAAATCTTATATGGGCAGGTCCAAATAACATTCTATCTTACTAAAAGTTAATCCACAACCATGTCAACTTAACATTTGTTTAAAAAAAAAGACATATGTAGCGAAGGTTCTGCAAATGCAGTGTGCACAAACCTAATGGTCTCTATAAGCATATTCTAGATCTGATCTATTTAACAAATATATCAGTAGCAGATGCTTCACACAACAGAGTAGTAGACACAGATGCCCAACAACAAGTTATTGTACCTATACGCAGGGGCCTAACTTTGGTTCAAAAAGTGGGGGGGACCAATTTTCCCTCTCATCCCCTATTTTCCTATCCCTTCCCTCCTCCTTCACTCGCCCTCCCTTTCACTTCCCCTCCCTTCCCTTCTCTCCCCTACTCTCCCTGCAGTGAAGCAGCCCCCTCTAACCCAGCCAGGAGGTCTGAGGGAACGCTGCGAGCTCCCCCATCAGGTCCGGGCGGAGTCCTTATGGCAAACACTTTTGGTGCAATCCATAAGGTTATGAGTGGCTCTCTAAGTACTGAAGTTCAGGGCCAGACTGGAACTAAAAAGCAGCCCTGGCAATGAAACCTAACCAGCCCACCTACAATATTCCCTCTTCTGAAATGAAAATAAAAAATGTTGTGCAATGCAGCAAATTTCGCTTAACCCCTCCCATCCCCCATCACTGCTCAATTAAATTTGTAATACACACAAGAGAATGAGGAAAATAAAATAACCCAAAGTCACTGTACCCCTAGGAATCACTTATGTCACAAATTGTACCACAAAATGTATTTTATTGCATACCATACAGCAGAAATAACATCACTCACTGCACCCCAGAAATGAATTATATTACACATGGGAGCCACAGAAATTACATTACTCACTGCACCTTAGAAATGAATTGTACATTTTACTCAAGAAATAATATAATTTATTATACCCCAAAAATGTATTATATTACACACTGATCCCTGGAAATGAATTACATTACTCACTATACTCCAGAGATTATATTACACCGTACCACAGAGATTACATTACTCACGGTTTCCCAGAGATTACATTACACACAGTACCCCAAAGATTACATTACTCATTGTAGTCCAGAGATTACATCACACCATACCCCAGAGATTACATTACACACCGTACCCCAGAGATTATTACATTACACACCGTACCCTAGAGATTACATTACTCATTGCACCCCAGAGATTATTACATTACACACCGTACCCTAGAGATTACATTACTCATTGCACCCCAGAGATTACATTACACACAGTACCCCAGTGATAACATTTATCATTGTACTCCAGAGATTACATTACACCATATCCCAGAGATTACATAACACTGTACCCTAAAGATTAGATTACACACCATACACCAGAGATTACATTACCCACTGTACCCCAGAGATTACTACATTACACACCATACACCTGATATTACATTACTCACTGTACCCCAGAGATTACATTACACCATACCCTGGAGATTACTGCATTATTCACTGTACCCCAGAGATTGCATTACACACTGTACAACAGAGATTAGATTACACCATACCCCAGAGATTATTACATTACATACTGTACCCCAGAGACTACATTAGACTAGGTACCCCGGAAATTGTGTGTATATATACACATATATTGAACACAAACACACTACACACTTTGGTTGAGTTCACATGATGTTTTTTCAGCACTGGCAGTGTCATTTGCTTGTTTGAAATTCTGATGAAATTCTGACCCAGACTGCCCGAGGCAGACTTCTCCCTCCTATCCATTAGTGCTGTTAGTGTGTAAAACACCTTGAAGAATTCTTTGATGGCGCTGACAGTACACACTGAACATACTCGAGTAAAATCAGTGTCATCTAAACAACAACACTGATTTTACATTTTGTATAGTGTAAATCAGTTTCCTGCCAGATTGGATGCCGGTTCTGAGGCAGATTCAGCACTGAATCCTCCCCAGAATCAGCATTCATATCTTCTGCATGAATGTACCCTTACGGTATTTTCACACAGCATATAGCGGGGCGTACTGTGTGCTCTGCTATATGCCGGGTGTGTTAGAAGTATGCTCTGGCCAGTCCATACTTCTAAAATGCTGCGAGGCCGGTCCCATTCACTTACATTTTCCCCGGCGCATAAGTACAGGGAAGACGTGACCTGTCTCCTGTAGTCTGGTGCAGTTGGCATTCGGAAGAGCTTCTCTTCTTCTCTGATGATGGCTGAGCATAGGGGAAGTGGTATACAATGGAAGGAAAAGATACAGCCTCATACAGAGTGTGCTAGACTGTGAGCAGTGTTCTGTTTGGTTAAGCAGCTCCTGTTGACTCCTGCTCTACCAATCAGCACTGCTCTTACTCTTCACTGAAACTTGAGGCTGCTACCTACTCTGTCCCCCAAAGATACAAAAAAATATAGGAGGCAAGGTGTTAACTTCTTTCTTCTCCGTGCTTTGCTCTCTCCACTTACCATATTCTCACGCTTTCATATGAATTATTTTTTATTGAAGTGGCCAAAATGTGCGGGGGACTGGTCCCCCACTCAGAAAAAAGTGGGGGGGACCAGTCCCCTCCGTACCCCCCAAAAGTTACACCTATGCCTATACGAGCTCTCTAACACTTAAAAATGGAAGACAGGTAGACCACAACTTACCTTAGAATGAAAGAAAGATGCCATTATTTAAACATAAGTTTGCTCGACATACAGCGACTAGCGACATTGATCTTGTATTTTTTTGTATTATTATTTTAAAAGACCTTTGAGATAAAGAAGATATATTTTTGTTAAGGGATGATGAAATATATTGTAATATCTGTCTAGATGCACATCCATAACAGATATTTTAGGTTTAGTGTTCGTATGACATTGTTGTAACTGCAAGTAAGCAAACAGGTTTATTTATTTTTTTTAGAGCTTAGATAAAAGTCATATGATGTACTTTAAATAAAAAATATTATTTTACCTTTTCAACTATATTTTGCCAAATATGAATTTGATTGACTACGGCTAGTATTCAGTTAATTACCATTATCAATATTTTATTGGCTTTACTATGGTATGTAGGGGGATGTACCCCAGGCCTTTCTTAATTAAAAGAGCATCTAACGGGTCACACTCTCATGAGACTTCATTAACAACTCAATGGCTCTTTCTTCTGTCTCTCCCCATTAATATGGGGCACGGTCAGAAAAAGGGTAAAAGTTTTCCTCTCCCCAGGGGGAAACTTATGCTAATCACTAATTTGAATCCCGCAGGTAATTGGAGATTGGACTCTGAGGTTTGAGAGTCTATCTAAAGTTTTGCAATGACAGTAGTATAATGTGCTGCAAAATTTATACTGTATGTGTCTCTCTTCACCATTTTCCTCTCCTCACTTCTCGACACTTAAGCTTACAAGGCGACTACTAGTAGTTCCTGTTTTCACTGCAAAATGGATTCTGTTAGTGATTTATGACTGACTGATCATATACAAAAGCAGGAAAATGTGGAAGTTGGAGGGGGGAGGGGAAGCCTTTTTACTTTAATAAGAGGCAGTATATTATAAAGTGTCTTATTTTTGCTTATACTGTTAATTTTTTAAAAGTTGTATTTTAATATGTTTAAGTATGCTTTAACAAATAAGTAAACGTAGGTAAGTAGTTTTCATTGATTCTTAGCATTTTAGAAAACTGGTCAATTTAAAGGAGAATGTAAAACTTTTGTAAGTAGGCTGCTTTAACATGAATTTTATTTTATGCATGCCAATGCTGAGTGTCATAAAACTATCTACCATTACATTCTAATAAGGGGTCTGTGGTTTTCACCTGAGTAGCAAAGAAATCAATGGAATGAAAAAAGCTAAAAAAAACCCAGCTCTGAAGTACATGTAAGGGGATATAAAGATATACAGTATTTGTGTTACTGCATGTATTTACAGGTAGGTTGCCATGGGATATTGTTGAGAACTAGTCCGGTTATGGCCAGTAAAGAGTTAAGAGTTTAGCAGCAGGCAAAGAGCTGAGCTGAGTGTGTTGAGGCAGTGAGTTAGGCAGTCACTTAGGCAGCTGAGGATGAGGAGCTATGCCACACTGTGAGAGTTTGCCTGTTAGCTCAGTGAGTTCCAGTGAGACAGCAGAGATGTAAGGATGCAAATTCTCGTGGGCCTCCGGTTCAAGGTCCAGTGGGTTTCTGGACAGGTATCTAATTCAGTTGTGCAGAAGAGAAGGGGAACAGTGGCCAACAGAGAACAGCAATACAGAAAGCAGGAAATGAAAAAGGGGCAAGAGAGTAACCCCGGAGGTACAAGAGGACTTTAGTGAGAGTAGGGCTGAAGAGTTGATCCTGGGAAGTGATCAAGTGGTGTGTAGAAAGGTCTCTTGGGTAAAGTCACACTGCCAGAGAAGAAGACTAAGGGTGCGTTCACACGGTAAGGACAAATAGCGGTCGGTTTATTCGACCGCTATTTGTCCTGGTTTGTGGCCGTCCCCACGGCCGCGGGGAGTGGGGGTGGGGGGACTGCTTTTCTCTGCGAAACTGCAAAACGCCTGAAAAGACAGCTAAAAACCTGTGCTGTGGGGACATGCCATAAGGAGAAGCTACTGAGAAGATTGTGTAGTACAGTGAGATAAACTGAGAGAGAGTCCCTGTGAAAAGTGTGTGTGTGCCGAAGAGTTGTAACCCTGCCTGGTGTCATGGCCTGAAAGACCGTAACCAAGATGCCATGAGTAAAAGCCGGAGTTTCCCTGAGCAACGTGTTGTGTACAATTATCTTACTGATCACCGGTGCATCACACAAGTAACATCTACAAGTCCAACACTGCGCCTCTCCCCGCAGTTAATAAAAGAATTTTAGGAGGTGTATGCTTAGGACAATGGTTGTTGCTTAGCCCATCTGTCTGTAACATATACTTTCATGAACTTTTCATTGTCTAACTAAAGGTTAGAATTATATCTCACTAACATGTATGGTGTGTACTATATGATTGTATGAACTTATTAAATTAAATATTTTAGTTCCAATTAAAAAATAGCCTGGATCTTCAATAAAGTAATAAGGATTGTTTAGGAATTTATTAAAGGTGCAAAAGAGCAGAAAATGTTCAAAAATAATAACACTAGTAATAATAATAACAACAAAAAAAATGACAATTTCTTGCCTGTTAAAACTTTACCACTCTAGTAATGCTGCTTCGGCAGCCCCATGTGATGACAGTATGATGTACATAATATTATGTGACTACTGTAGCAAATCACTGGAATTTCCCTATAAAAAGGAGAAAAGAGCTGTAATATATTTCTCTGTCCTTATACAGTGCATGGGCAAAAGTATGGAGACACTAATCTTAATTATGGAGTTCAATTGTTTTGAGCACACATTACAAACAGTTGCATAACATTAAAAGTCACGCAATCTCTATAAACACTTTGAATTGCACTGAAGATCACATTGGCTTTAAACATAGTGCTAACATAGAATGGTACCTTTACCACAAGTTATTTAACACCACCGGCCACTTTATTAGGTACACCCTGCTGTAACGGGTTTGGCCCCCTTTTGCCTTAGAACTGCCTCAATTCCCTTTGTGGGATAGATTTCCCCAAGGTGTTGCAAAAAATGCCAATTGGGGGACCAAGGGGGCCCCAAAAAGTGCCAAGGAAAAATTCCCAAAACCCCTGACCCACCCCAGAGCCTGATCCGTTGGTACAAGGGAGGATGACCATGCTTTCATTTGTTGACGCCAAATTCTGACCACCACCGAATGTTTGCAGCAGAAATCGAGATCATCAGACCCCGGGAACGTTTTTCCAATCTTCTACTGTCCAATTTCGAGAGCTTGGGCAAAATTGGGGCCTAGTTTCCTGTTCTTAGCTGAAAGGGTGGCACCCGGTGTGGTTTTGTGCTGTACCCATCTGCCTCAAAGTTCGCCGTACTGTGGTTCAAAATGCCCTTTGCCTACCTTGGGTTGTAACGGGTGGCTATTTGAGTCACTGTTGCCTTTTTTATCAGTCGAACCAGTCTGCCCATTCTCCTTGACCTCTGGCATCAACAAGGAATTTCCGCCCACACGGACTGCCGACTCACTGGATGTTTTTCCTTTTTGGACCATTCCACATACTGTAAACCCTAGAAGATGGTTGTGCGTGAAAATCTCTGGAGATCAGCTGTTTCTGTGAGATATACTCAGACCTGCCCCTTCTGGCACCAACATCCCATGCCACGTTCTAAAGGACAAACTCATATTCACCTCTTCTTCCCATACTGATGCTCGGTTTGATGGTTTCGAATGCAGGAGATGTCTTGGACCATGTAATACATGCCAAATGCATACTTAGTTGCCGCCATTGATTGGTGATTAGAAATTAAGGTGTTAACGAGCAGTTGGACAGGTGTACCTAATAAAGTGGCCGGTGAGTGTACAATTTGTTTTTGTAAGTTATTTTATTGTTAATTGCATGCATCTGAAGGTGACAACAGTTCAGCTACTGTACAAAGCTGTAGACCATACATATTTACAGATAACGGCTAGGAGGTTCTAAAACATATGGCACATCAAAAAATCCTGTCCTCTAATTCATTACTAAGTGTTTCCAACCACCTCTGAAAGTGACATCATCAGAATAACTATGTATTTGCATTTTATAAAATGGGTTTCCATTGTAGAGCTGCTGCGCACAAACCTAAAGGGGTTTTTCTCACCATGCAGTTTTACAGAGTCACAGCCAGCTTTGGACCTGACCTTCCTGGTCAGATTGTGGGTGGTTCTATAGCAGCAACTGGCATATCAGCTCTGCTATTCACAGCTGAGCCTGTTAAACTTAAATACTGTAATTGTAAAAGACTACAGAGCTTTAACCCCTTAAGGACCCAGCCAGTTTTGGTATTCCTGACACAGCCCTATTTTTGAAATTTACCTATCCATGTGATTCAGAGAGTGTTTCTCGTGACACCATTGTGCTTTAAGTTGTAAGAAAATTTTTTCATCCATACAACCTTGTTCTTTTGTGAAAAAATCAATATTTCATGAAAAACAATTAGAAAAATCTGGTGATTTTTGAAAAGTTCAAAAATTTCTGCGTGCAAGACAGATAATTATTCACCCACAAAATAGTTTATAAATTAGCATCTACATTTGTACACTACAGTTGCTAACATTTTTTAAATGTTCATTTTTTTTTTTTTATGACATAAGAGGGCTTAGATAATTAGTAGTAATTTCTCACATTATCAAGAAAATTGCAATGTACATTTTTGTAGGGACATTCTAGGTCTGACGTGGCTTTGAGGGCCTGTATGTTAAGATACCCAATAAATGAAGCTTCTAAGAAACTAGTCCCTTTAAAGTATTTACAACAGTGTTCGAGAAGTTTGTTAAACTTTAGGTATTTCACAGAGAAATTAAAGCAAAGGGAGGTGAAATTTCAAAATGTCACTTTTTTGCAAGATTTTTCAATATTTATCCAATATTCACTGGAATACGATAAATGTGACTAGTAAAGCAATGTAATATAATTTCCCCAGGTCTGCGGTTTTTAGAAATTCCCATCATGTGGCCTAGTGCATTATTTGGTCAACATAAGCCAAGAATAGGAGGAAAGCACTATGGAATCTGTGTCTCATTTCAATGCAATTTTATTTAGGCGCCATTACAGGTTTGAGGAGGCCCCCTTAAGGTGCTAAACTTAATAAATCACCCTAAAAAGACCCCCATATTGGGAAAACCTACACCTTAAGGTATATATACAAGTGTGTAGTGCGTATATCGACGCCCACTAGGTGATTCACAAATTTTTTTTTTGCATTAGGCGTTGAAAATTAAAATATATTTTTTCAATAATCTGCAATTTTACGTTAAGATGTAAATATTTACAAGGAATCATGGGAAAAAAAGGAACCCAAAAACTTTGTTAAGAAAATTTCTTCCAAGTTGGCAATACCCTACATGTGGGTTATAAAAAATGCTGTTTTGGGCGCATGGCAGGGCGTACAAGGGAGGGACAAAGGGAGCGCTATTTGGTCTTTTGGAACGCAGATTTTGGTGGGTCCATTGCACTTATGCAAAGCCCAAAGGTAGCAGACAGGTGAATCTTCAGAAGTCACCCCATTTTAGATTCAACACCCCTCATGGAATCTCATCTAGGGGGGGTATTGTGCATTTTGGGAACACAGGTGTTCCATCGTGTTTTTTTTTTAGCATTGGGCATGAAAATGGGGGGGGAGGGGGGGGAAAGCAGTTGCAAACATTGTGTTTTGGGGCTTCAATTTTACAGCGTTCGCCGCTGCAGTGTAAAATGATGTGACTACTTTACTATCTGGGGGTCGATACAAATTGCAATGGTATGAATGTATATAGTTTTTTATGTTTTATTACTTTTACACAATAGAAATAAGGTCTATAAAAAAAATTGCGTTTTTTATGTTGTCCTATTCTGACAAGCTAATCAAAACTTTTTTATTTTGCTGTGTGAGGGCCTTGTTTTTTTGCAGGGTGAATTGATAGCATTTATTGGTACCTAAGTAAGGGGTGCATACAACACTCTGTTCACTTTTTTATTCAGTTTTTTGGGAGGCGTTTTGAACAAAATACAGCAATCTGGTAGTGTTTTTTTATTTTTATTTTTTATAGCGGTCACTCTGGTTAGATATGAAAATGCTAACTTTACTCGTAGGTCGATACAGTTACAGCGATACCCATAATTTGTATATTTTTTTTTTTTTACTGACTTTTATACTATAAACCACCCTTATATTCAAACAGGGAAAACACATTTGTTGCATCGCTATAGTCTGAGAGCCATAAATTTTTTTATTATTTTTCCGTGTATGGTGCTGTGTTACAGGCTTGTTTTTTTTGCAGGATTAGTGATGTTTTTATTAGGTATCATTTTTTGGGGGGACACAAGACTTTTTGATCAGTTTTACAATCCGTCTTTTTTGGACAGGCTCTGCAATCCTAGGTAGTGTTTTTTTATTTTTAATTTTTTTAACCTGCGCTCACTGTGACAGTATCCATAATTAGTTAGCTTTACTTCTGTGGGTCGATTTAAAATGCTCGATTATGGCGAATACCCAATTTGTATGTTTTTTATGTTGAAGCCACTTTAAAAAAAAAAAAAAAAGTTGTGTTTTTAGTGAGTAAAGACTATTTATGCATCGCTCTGCTTCTGAGGAGCATAACTTTTTTATTTTTCCGTTTTTAGCAGAGCTTGTGTAGGGACTTTTTTGTGGGATTGAATACTTGGACATTTTAATTGGTAATTGTTGGCAGTTTTTTATAGGAGTTTTTGAATCACTTTTATTCCACTTTATATGTGACTGCGGGATGAACAAGAAAATTCTTAATTCTAGTGATTGTTTTTTTTTGGGGGCCCATTGGTCGTTTGTAAGGTAAAAAGGGTGGTTGTACGCTGGTTTTTTATTTTATGTTTTCGTTGTTTGTGTTTTATTGTCTTTCACTTTTTTTACTTTTTTACTTTTTCACATTTTTTTTGACTTTGTCCCCATAGGGGATTTGAGATGAGAGATCTTTTTAGATCTTCTCATTCTATAGGAATCAATGCACAGGCTTGTTGCTGTTGCATTGGGTTCTATGGTAAAACTGTCAGTCACGATGCCGGGCCTTTCCCACAGGGCACGGCCAGCATCGTGACATCACAAACAACCTGGAAAGGCATTCTATGCCTCCGTTGTGAATGTCAGCACACGCAGCACACGATCGTGTGCTGCTCGTCGCCGACAGAGATGCAGGAGGAGCGGATAATTAAGGGGTTAACGCCACCCGGAGTGATCGTAATATACAGCTGCACCCGTGCCGATAGTGCAGAACTCTGCTTTAGAGTTTGCGCGATCCCGGACTTATGGATTCGTTCAGGTGAGTGTGACCCAAACGACCTGGACGTATGCATACGTCCAAGGTCGTGAAGGGGTTAAGGAGTGAAATCATGCCTATATTAAACAAAAAAATAAACCATCCTAGAGATTACATGCAACAGAAAGTGGCATCATCATAGTCAGACAGCAGCTTCCAGTTAATCGGATAAGAGAGAGGAGAGAGAGATGGTCAGTAACCAAGAGAAACTTGTGTGCACTCACAAGAGATAAAATGATCTTAATCCTAAAACAATTCATAAATATACTAAAAGCCAACATATTTATAATAGTACTTCATTAAACTTTACTTATTTGTTGAAAAGCTAAATCATTGTTGTTGATGCAAATTCTCGCAAGATGTGCAATATCAAGAGTTGTTGTACAAACAATGGGAAATGGGAAGGCACTCCCAATTTCTTATGGATAAATGGTGCCGGTCTGTAGGTGGAATTTCACCACATGCACAGTAGAGTCAATTGACTGTACTCCAGAATTTATGCAAAGGAAAATATTTGTTGTGATCCACAGGCTCCAGGTGTATAGCAAATATAGGTGACTTAACATAACATTTCGGTCAAAGGACCTTTGACAAATAGTCAAGATCAATAGCAGTACATTGAACCACTCCCAGTAAGAAGATTTTTTACTGGGAAGGAATAAATGTACTGCTATTGATTCTTGACCTATTGTCAAGGTCCTTTGACCGTAATGTTATGTTAAGTCACATATTTTGCTTACCCTGGACCTGTGGACACAAAAAATATTTTCTTTTGCATAAATTTCTTGATGCGGTAATTTGACCTCAATATAAGAGTTGGCTGGGGATGTCCCCATTCATTTTGCACCCAAAAAAATTTTTCAAACATTTTCATTGTTATTTTTTATTGCCCCCTTTAATTTTGAATTACCATTGCATAAATGAAAATTTTGGTTTTGAGGTATGCTTTAAAGGCTAAGAGCGAATCTATGCCCCCTTTCCCTTCACCATTTTTTTCTGTACTTCCCGGTTCATAGAATAAAGGCAGGGTAGCCCCAAATTTGGGTGCTGTGCATTGACAGCAATTTTAATGTATAAAGTTGGGTGAAAAAACTTCTAAAAGGTTCGGCGCTAAATTAAAAGCCCCAAATTTTTAGAGTTAAATGCAATTTTTTTGGCGCATAACATTTCATTATCCTTTTGTTTTACCTCTTCTATATCATTTAGAACGGTTTTCAGTTGCAAGTTCCAAAAAATGGCGATTGAATTAAAAAATTTTTTAAAAAATTCCCTTTGTTTTTTTTTCCAAAATAAAACTAAAGGAGAAAAATTATTTTTTGTTTATTGACGCTATCCATCAAAAAGGGTGAATCTTTTGCAGCAGGTAAAACATCTTGACCTATCTAAATTGGTAATAAAACTTTGAAAAAATTTTAAACCACAAAAATTTAACCATATATGTTTTTCCCATGTTTTAACCTTTTAAAGGGACAGGCCCCGCTGACAAAAAATTTTAAAGGCCAGTGCCATGTTTTTGGGTTTTTAATGCCCCTGACTTTTGTCCATAGGATGTATGTGCATTTTAGATCCCCCTTGTAACCCTTTGCTCATGTAGAAATGTCTCCATTCTCTGACAGTTTAACCTTTGTGCTACCGCCCCGGATACCCGGTTCTTTAAAAAAAATTTTTTTGAAAGTGGAAAACAGTAATAGTATAAAATAGTATTAAATAGAGTTTTCCAATCAAAAATTAACAAATTTAAAAGTATATATGAAAAAAAGTAACATAGCCTAGAAAATAAAAAAAATTATTGATGGGATGAGTAAAGGTCATTTAACAGATCTTAACCAATGGGCAGTACCCACATAAAGAAGAGGAAGGGATATAGGCTGAAAATAATACTGAGTGGGATATTTCACATTGGTGTGTTGATCGTGTGAACATACGCTATTAGATATTGTTTTGGAATCCATCTGTCGGACCCAAAATGGAAACCCAAACACGTATCAAAAAATAGCAATTAGATTTACATTGCTTTTAATATGCAGACACCGCATCGGCAATCAAACAAGTGATCACCGATGATGTCTCACTGTGCCCTTTTGTATCCACTTTCAAATCATTTCAAGAATTTTGTGTTGACCACCTCCATAGCATAGACTTTGTTATCCTTAATAGTGTTGAGCGATGTGCGTTGGCTATCGAGATCGAGCGATAGTCATAGTCGGGAAAGCCGCTATCGATAAGTGTTTTTCGATAGTGGACATCCGATTATTGAGCGATACCATTAAAGTCTATGGAGAGCAACAACACCTTCATTATTACACCCAAACAAGGCTGAGAAGCTGACTTTAAACATCCACAACAGTCAATGGATACGTGCTACATCTTAAGCAACACACAAGGTAATAAAAGTCCCAGAAAAAAAAGCATAACAGACCATTTCACTATCCCTGTCTTTACACAGCCTGCCCCGTAAACTTGCATCACCCACCAAATTAAAAATTGCCAGAAAGAGCAGTAGATTTGAAACCAATGTTACTTGAACTGGAAAATTGAATATCCCTGCCCCTGGAATCAGCTTTACCCCCAAAACCCCTGCATGCCCCCCAGTTTTAAAAAAGTGCCGAAAAAAAGGATCTTTAAAACCCACCTTTTTTATTTTTCCCCGGGACTTTGACTATCCCCTTCCGGGCCCGAAAATGACCTTTTAAAATCCCGGGCCCCCAGTTTAAAAATTTGGGGGGAAAAAAAGGAGTCTGAAATCTTTTAATGTTTTCGTATAATACACGGTATTTTTTGCACCTTTCAATTCCCCCTTTGTGGTGACAAAATAAAATTTTGCTGTTTTAAGATTTACGGGGAAATGCTGGTAAAAGAACAAAGCTGGGTCCCGGAAAAAAGTCAAAAAACCCAACGAAACCCTGGAAAGGTTTTCGTATAATACAGGGATTTTTTTGCACCTTTTCAATTCCCTGTGGTGACTTATAGAATTGCTTTTTTTTAAGTTTTACGTGGGAAGCTCCCGTCAATGAAAAAGGGCCTTGGGTGCGAAAAAAGTCAAAAAACACGAAAACCTTTTTAAATTTTTTTGGTATAATAAACGGAAATTTTTTGAAACCTTTAAATTTCCCCTGTGGTGAATATAGAATTGTTTTTTAAAAGATTTCCGGGGGGATGTTTGCGTAAATTTGAACAATGCTGGGTTTTGAAAAAGTCAAAAAAGAAAATTTTTAAAAGTTTTTCGTACGATACACTGTTTTTTTTGAAACCTTTAAATTTTCCCCTTTTGGTGAATATAGAATTGCTTTTTAAAAAGATTTACGTAGGGGTTGGCGGTAAATTTAACAATGCTGGGTGCAAAAAATTTAAAAAAAAAAACCGAAAACTGTTATGTTTTTGGTTTTAAATAAACGGTTTTTTTTTGCACCTTTAAATTTACCTGTGGTGAATTTTGAATTGCTGTTTTAAAAATTTACGGGGGATTTTGCTTTAAATGAACAATGCGGGGTTGCCCAAAAAGTCAAAAAACACGTAACTGTATTTTTTGTACGATAAAACCGGTTTTTTTGGAAACAAAAAAAACCTTGCGACTACAAGATTGCTGTATTGTAATTAACTGAAAAGGGGGGATATATTAAAAAGTCCAGGGGGTAATGGGGGAAAAAATTGAAAATGAACACCTATCTGAAATGTATTCTGATAAAAAAAGTGGAGTTTTAATTTTCAGCTAAAAAGAGCCCTGCAGTTACTAGAAATGATGTGTATCCCCCTTTTAAGTTCAGGCTGGCCCCAAATCCAGGGAAAAAATTTCAAAAAGCAAACTGTTTTTTAATTTAAAGGGGTTTTCCACTACAATGTTACACTAAGTCTTGGTGAACTTTATCCAGTGTTCTTTTAATAGAGCTTGTCTGTTTTTCGCCCCGGGCCCCCCCCGTCCCCCCACCGTGAATTTACAGCGGTAGATGCTGCTTTAAAAATTCTCTACAACTACATAAAAATTTTCAAATCTCAATCAAACTAAAGGGAAGGATCCGCTAATAGAGAGGTTTCTGGGAGAAATAGACTAATTTCGCTGGGGGCTGTTTGGCCACAGGCAGAGCGCGGGCCCTATCCTTTGAACGCTGAGAGAAACGAGGCTGAAACGGGAAAAGCGTTTCTTGAAAACGGGGGTCAGGTGTTTTTCACCAATCGCAACCTACACATCCCATCAGACGCGCACACACATTTAAAACCCTGCTCTATTCTAAAATCTGATTTGCTGGCCGCCAAAATTACAGGAAGCCCCAAAAAAGGGCACGATTTAATAGTTTTGGCTAAATTTTTTAACCTTAAATTATCGATGATCTGGAAATTTCGATCACCAAAAAACCCCGCCGATTTCAACTTTGTCGTAAAAATCGCTCAACATAATCCTTAAGCCCCTTTGCAACATGTGGCAGTAGCTTCGATCATTGTCCATTTGGAAACCCTTTTTCCCCCAAAGTTTTACTTTCCCGGCTGATGTCCTGAGATGTTGCTTCATATTGCCAATAATATTCTTTCTTCATGATGCTTTCCATTTTGGGGAAGTGCACCACCCTTTGCAGCAAAAAACCCAACAACTATTGCCACCCTGGTTTTTACAGTTTGTGGGCTTAGGCCTCCAAGCTTTTCCTTTTTTCCTCCAACGTAACGATTTTTTTATGGCCCCACAGTCAAATTTTGTTTCGTCAAACCCCCAGGACATGTCTCCAAAAAAGTAGGTCTTTTTTCCTCTTTGCATTTGCAAACATTGATCTGGCTTTTTTATGTTTTTTTGGAGTTTAATGGGTTCTTCCCTTTCAGAGTGGCTTTAGTCCATGTTCATACAGGCTCGTTTCACGGATAATGACAAAATTTTGTAGCTTCTGCCAGCATCTCACAAGGGCTTTTGCTTTTTTTCTTGTTTGGTAACCCACTGTCAGACCAATGCAAGTTATCTCTAAAACACAAACCCCATCCCCTTCCTGACCGGTTTGAGGCTGACATTCCCATCTTTTTGTATTGATTTAAATTTTTTTGCAGGTGAACGGGGCCCCAAATTCGGGTATTTGGGAAATTGAACCCTTTGACGACCAGATTTGGAAGTCCAAAAAAGTCTTTCCCCTATCCCTTTTGACTGAATTTTTAGTTTCCCATATTTACACACAAAAGCAGTGTTTTTTTTGGTGAAAAAAAAAAAAACATCAAGGTGGTCTCTAACTCAATTTTCCCAAATAAACCTATCAAAAACTTCCAGACCAAAACATATCAGATAGTTTAAAGGCATAGTAATTTTAGTATTTATTTTTGACTTTGCGAAAGAAAAAAATGTTTTTAAAAATTCTCTCCTCATTATTTTGGATTTGGCAAAAAATAAATAATTTTTGGGAATCCCAATTGCCCAAAATGGGTAAGGTTTATTCTGATTTTATGTCGATGGGGAGAAAAATTTTGCATGGTATCTTTTTATATATGTATGTAAACTTTGGTTTTTAAATGTACCTTTGTTACAAAACTTTATGTTATTTAAGCTGCATTTAATAAGTCTATCCAAAAAATTTTTTAAAAAAAATTTTTTTTTAAAAATACACAAAAATTCAAATGCTCATAAAATTAAAACAATGTTTAATGTGTTAAGAATAACAGATGTATAACCTTAAAAAAACAGACCTACTAGTTGTTTCTACTCCTCTGTAGTATAGTGAAGTGTATTATAGTGTTCTCATTCCCTACTGGCAAAGGCAGACACTTATTTAAAATTGTAAAGACATAAAAGGACATTGATGACATTAGAGATATGCATGAAATCATCATAAAATGAAAGTTTTGCAAAAATATATAATGAGGATCTATTTTGGAAAAATATATTTTTAAATCTCTTTATATAGTCAAGAATGTATATGTTCTAGAGATTACTCAATATGAATGACAAACTCAATTGAAAGACCTCCTTAGGGCTTTGTTCTACTGTTCTAATCATCTATTTATGAAGTCTCTGTCCTCTTTTTCTCATGCACTAGGTGCAAAGCTTCATTGAAGGTCACCATAACCTGCCAAGAAAACATTAGAATGGAATTTGATAAATGTTTCTGTTTTATACATTACGTTATCTCTTCCCCTTCCTTCTCACAGCCAACCTGAAAACTACTCAGGGACCTATTATTGTGATAAAATACATCCAGAGAATTGTACAGATTAGATTTTGACTTTCAGCAGCCATTTTGGATCACATTTTGCTATTGTATAAATCTCTGCCAAAGGCACAGCTTTGATTTGTCTGAAAAAAGATTTTTTTTTTTATCCATTATGATTTTTACAACCATACGATATATTTTCTACTAACGGTATACAATGCTCTTTAAATTTGAGAAAATGATTTACTAGTGTTGAATCAAAACAATAGAGTTTTCTATTTTTGTTTTTTTTTGCTAAAATTAGCTCTCAAATTCCTCTTAGACAACAGTATATATGAAATGTATTAACTGCTGAAGAAACTTCAAAACTTTTGCCTTGTAAAGTGAAAACCTTTAGCACCACAAGCATCCTAGATCATTCTAAACTGCCAATACTTTAACTGATTGACTAGTTATTTTTATGGTCTTCATTATACTATTATTAGCTTTACATTTCCAGAAACCATTACATATATAATAGTCAGATTCCTACCCATGCCATCAAAACATTTCTGGTCTTGACCATCAAGACATGGGCTCTAAAAACCTCTCAATATGTCCTGTGTTAAATACTCTGCATATTCCACAGTTGCATAGTCAGTGGTCTAAAGGATCAACACATTGAACTTGTAATATTCATTAAACCTTTTTTTTTTCACTTTACCACAATATGTAGGTAGTTGGCATATATCAAAGTAAAATCCATGTAAATGCTTGGGCCCATGGTTAGAGATGGGTGAATTTCTCAAAAATTCGACTCGGTGACATCGCAGAATTTTCCAACAAAATTCAGTTCGGTCCGAATTGCTTCGGGACGAATCGCGTTAAGAAACAGCTATTTCCAGGCTGCACAGAGCCTGCAGGGTGCTTTAGAACATTGTGCCATGCTTAAATATGCAGAGGGAGCTTGGTTTGGTCTTCATACTGTATAATGTTGTGTTTTAGTATGACACACAGATGACTGCCGCAGCTCTTAGAATCGCTTCACTATAAAATTCCCTGGGCACGTAAGAGGGCAAAACTGACCAAAAAACTGAAGCGGGAATGTAGCCTGATAATGTCATGGCAGTGCCAGCTGGAAAAAAACAAGCTGAGAGCTCAGGTGGCAACATCAGTGAGTGTGGAGAGCACGGCAGCAGCCACAGCAGCAGCATGAGATCAGAGAGTGGCAAAATGACATTCTGGAGGTGGCAAAAACAGGAGTAGGCCACAGAGTGGCAAAAGGACAGAGAGTGGAGGTGACGGCAGCAGCAGCATGAGGTCAGACAGTGGCACAATGACATTCTGGAGGTGGCAAAAACAGGAGTAGGTCACAGAGTGGCACACTGACAGAGTGTGGAGGGCATGGCAGCAGCCACAGCAGCAGCATGAGGTCAGACAGTGGAACAATGACAGTGTGGAGGGCACGGCAGCAGCCACATCAGCAGCAGGAGGTCAGGCAGGGGCACAATTACATTCTGGAGGTGGCAAAAACAGGAGTAGGGCCAACAGAGTGGTCACAATGACAGAGAGTGGAGGGTGATGGCAGCAGCAGCATGAGGTCAGACAGTGGCACAATGACATTCTGAAGGTGGCAAAAACAGGAGTAGACCACAGAGTGGCACAATGACACAGTGTGGAGGGCACGGCAGCAGCCACAGCAGGAGCATGAGGTCAGACAATGGCACAATCATAGAGAGTGGAGGTCAAGGCAGCAGCTACAGCAGCAGCATGAGGTCAGCAGTGGAAAATTTGACATTTGGAGGTGGCAAAAACAAGGGGGAAAACCCCCGAGTGGCACAATGAAAGTGGGTGGGCAGGGAGCGCCACAGCAGCAGCTAGGCGACAGTGGCAAAATAAATTCGGGGGGTGGCAAAACAGTAGTGGGGCCACAGAGTCCCCACAATGCCCCGAAAAGTGGAGGTGACGGCAGGGGGAACAGAAAGGGGAAAGGGCAAAGCAAAGGAGCGAGCAACAACACAGACCCAATAAGGTCAGAGGTGGCACAATGACAATTTTGGGGATGTCACGACCACCAGAAACACACAGCAGAGGGTCATAGGTGGCCAATGAGTGGTGAAGGTGGGTGGCAATACCAGTTCCAAAAAAGATGGTGGTAGGCAGATGGAAAAAACTGTAGCAGATGTGTGGATCAGGGGGGGGTGGGGGGCATCAGAATAGGGGTGAGGCAGGTAGTTTAAAAACCCAGATCTTTTTCCACAGTTTGGTTTAAAGGGGTCAGGGCGAGTAGTCTGACGCCTAAGGCATTGTATGTGGAAACCCTGGCCAACCCACCCCTGATTCATTTGAAAAAAGGCAGTCGTTCCACATTTATCAGGGAAAAGAGGGGTTCTCCTTTGGGGGTAACGATGGTCCCCTCCCGCACTAAACCCCAGCTGTGATGCCCCCAACGGGCCGGGCAGGACAGCTTCTCCACTGCAAACTCGGGAATTGCGGCCAACATCCGTTTGGGGTGCCCCGTGTCCAGGGGATTTCTAACTGGGGTGGCAGATGCTGTCCAATAGGGCCCCCATGTTTTGGTTTAGGACTGCTCCCGGTCCTCTGTGCTGGCGATGCCCCCCTCCTAGGGGGTGAAGGAAGTCTCATCATGACTCCAGCTTAGGTTTCTGTTTGGGGGCTGGTACTGTTTACCCCCCCACCTTTCCCCCACAGCCCGGGCAGTATACGTGAGCGCTGATGAACCCCCGGTCAGACCCGCGAGGAGGGACAAAGCCGACATAGGCAGCGGGCCCAAATGATACGGGAATTTCCCTATAGTTTTTGGTTTGTCCCCCCTTCACAGTTGGGGGAAAAAGGATCCCCTTTTTGGGCCGGTAGCGAGGGGCCAATGGGTGGGGAAACCCGAAGTCATCCCTCTGGGATGCTGACTATTCGGGGTAAATAGCCAGGGAAATCGCATGCTGGGGCCCTCTGCACAAATGCCCCAGGGGCTGCCCGCCTCCATCTCCACTGTATCGCCAGGTGCTTGCGGGGGATCTGCCTCGTCTTCCTCATCCCATCTACCTCCTCCCGCGCTCCCCTCCCCCTCTTTGTCACCGGGTGAAAATCCACTCATTTTACCAACAATGCTTCTGCTCCAAAGTCCTCCTCCCCCTCCAGTTCAGTCCCCACCCGGACTCTGTGCCGCGAAATGTAATGCCCCGTCTCCTTTCCCCCCCCCCCAACGATTTCCCAGTATCTGTTCCCGGACATGAAGCAGGGGAATGACGTTTTTTCATCCCATAGTCTGGGACTGACAAAAAACACGCCTCCTCGAAATGGCCTCAGCAAACAGCGGTTTTCACGTATGAGTGCCCCGGATGCTCAAGTTCACAGGGGAGTACCCTGCCCCTGGATCATCAAAAATCATAATGGCTTTCTCTGTTATACAGTCGGTCCAAATGTGCAGGTGGAATTCCAGCGGGTGGAAACATCGCATTAAAGAGTGTTGGGGGAGGCCCTTTCGCCGCTGCAACTCGAGGAGGGTTTCCCGGGTTTTTAGGAATGGATGAAATCATTCAAGTTTTCCCGGCCCCTTTTCAGAATTTCTGAAGATCGGTGGAAGAATTCAGGAACCTTTCACAACCAGATTGAAACGTGCGCCATGCAGGGGCATGGACCATCCCTCCTCGATGCAGCGCGGACACCCTGTTAGTCCCATTTTCCGTCACCATGGTTCCGTTTTGCAGTTGGAGCGGAGCAGAGCCAACACATCGATTTCTTGAGGCCATGACGCGAAGCAATTCCTCCTGGTGGACTTTGTTCAGACGAGGCATAGAGGTGTAGGAACTGCGTGATACGCTGTGCCCTACACATGTGGTATGATGGAGCAGTAACTTTTGGAGGCTGAGATTGGTGGTGGGGTGGTGGAGGAGGAGGGGAAATTGGCGCGGGCCGCAGATGACAACGTGGAGGAGAAAATAGGCATCTCCCTGTCCAAGTTGTTGGTGTGCCTGGGCAGGAAGCACATTCACCCAGTGGGCCATAAAGGACCTGTACTAGCCCTGACCGTAGTTACAGCTCTAAGACGTCGCCGCTGCTGTGCACCTTGGCAACAAACCGAGTGCTGTACTGCCTTTTTGGAAAATAAATTACGGGTTGGAACTCTCCATTCACGGCTCGGCACAAGCCATTTAGTTCTCTGAACGGTGCAGAGTCCACCATTTGGAATGGGAGGGAATGCAGTACCAAAAATGGACTGGAGCACGGGTAAGCTTTCTTACACCTTAGGTGGTTGCGACACATACTGTTGTTCTCTTTGCTAAATCGCCTCGCTGAACGATGCTGGCGCATGAGTGGCGAGGAGCGGAGCATCTGGACCGGGAGATGATGGCAAAGAGAAACAGCTCACCTTCTGCAAGGTGGTGGAGCCTTGACTGTGCAATGGATGCGTGCCATGGGCACTGTGTTGCTTTGGCAGAAGGAGGACACCACATTCTGAGCCAGTTATCCAGGCACCGGTTGGTGTTGCTGCTTGGTGTTGAGAAGGGACATGGTGCCAACGTTAGCTCCATGGCCACGCCTTCACTTATCTGCCCCACAGATTCTACATATACCCATTTTCGCTCCTCCGGTGTCATAAAAAAGAACTGAACACTGCCGAGTATCTGATTTTACCGCCAACGCTCCCGCAATGAGTGACTACCTGCCCTCCGCTGCCTCGCTGAGCCCCTGTGCCGACTACTTTTTTCTTGGACCTGCAAAGTGAGTTTTCTACCAAGTGGCCGCTTGGTTCCCAACCTCACACTGCTGCTACTTTGCTGACTCACGGCCACACAACCCACTTGCTGGCTGCGCCGCTGCCTGACGCGCGAGCTGATGCCCTCTTCTCTGACGATGATGTAAGCCCTTGTTCAACCTGGTCACCATGTGCCGGTCGGCTACATCATCATCAATTTGTGTTTCTATGTCACTGCTGTCCTCATCAACGGTCTTTGGTATGCAGAGGCTGTCCCCTCACAACATGACCTCTCATGCCACTCTCCACATCTATACTTGCTGCTACTGCAAGAAAGCAGGGGATATTGGGCCCCATTTCTTCGCTGCCAAGAATAGCTGGACTGCCTCCTCAAATTGTTCATCCTCGCTATATAGTGCAACTGAGCCCAGACTCACACTAGTAGGATCGTTGGCTGAGGGAATCGTATGGGGACAGAGGCTGGCTTTGAGTACAGGTGAGGGCGCCGACTCGCTCCCGGGCCATTTCAACTATGGTTTGTGTCTGATGTTCCCACCGACTCTTGGCTGGGTTGTAGATGTCTTGGGAGGAAGTGGATGCCTAGTTCAACCCAATCAAGAACCCTGGGGGTTGTGGTCAGCACACGGCCGCTAGATGGACAGCGGCCAGTTGTGGCCTCCACCGAGTGGCCCCTCTGCAAGTCCCACTTGCGGTGCTGCGACCTGGGCTGCTCCAGGAATGTTTGTGCCATGCTACCTCGCAGTGTGAGAGCCTGCCACATCTCTGTCTGACATACTGTTTTGTTCTAAAATTGTACAGACACTGTTTTGATGAAAATATCTGTTATGATCAATCACACACCCTTGTATTTGACTCCAAATGAACCCAATAACAAGCTTGGGTAACCCTTATATATAAATTGCGCTCCACAAATGCGGCAGGAAAATTGACTTGTATGTGGCCGTTTAAAACACTGTGTATTTTATGATTATAAAAGCGCACAAAAACAGCCTTAATTAACCTTTGGATATGAATTACGAATACAGCCTAAATGTCATCTTTGGCGGTGAAAGGAACAGTTTATTTTAATGAATGCAACTGCAGAAATATACTTAGGTAACCACTTGGATCTAAATTCCGCAAAAAAAAAAATATGCTGCAACAATTACCAGTTTTGTAACGTGTTAAAAACGGCGTTTATTTTATGGAACCAACAACAACAGAAAAAACTTGTAATTAACACTCGGTTATTAATTATGCTAGAGGCTAAATTTATTTTTTGGCGGTGGAAAAGACGTTCTCTTTTTAACTTAGTACAACTGAAGGAAAAAACTTGTTAACCCTGGATGTAAATTGCGCAAAAGAAATATTGCTGCCAACAATTACTGCTTTGTAGCGTTTTTAAAACGGCATGTATTTTACGGATAACAACAACAGAAAATCGTAATTAACCTTCGGTATGAATTATGCTACAGCCTAAATTTCTTATTGGGCGGTGAAAAGGAACGTTTATTTGATTGATACAACTGCAGAAATATACTTAGTTAACCCTTGGATGTAAATGTTGCGCATAAAGTAATATGCTGCCAACTCTTACCAGCTTTGTAGCGAGTTAACGCGTGTATTTTACGGAGCAAAACAACAGAAAAATTGTAATATCCTCGGTTATGAATTATGCTAGAAGCAAAATTTCTTTTTTGACGGTGAAAAAAGAACATTTCTTTTTACTTAGTGCAACTGCAGAAAAATAATTAGTTAACATGGATGTAAATGCGCCAAAAGAATATGCGGCAACAAATTACCAGCTTTGTAGCGTGTTAAACGGCTTGTATTTTAAAGAAACACAACAACAGAAAAAAACTCGTAATTAACCTTCGGATTTGAATTATGCTACAGCCTAAATTCTTCTCTGGCGGTTGAAAAGGAAACATTTCTTTAAAGTGGACCACTACAGCAGAACAAACTTAATTAACCCTGGATCTAAATTGCGCAAAAGGAAATGAGCAACCTAAAATTAAGTGGTATTTGGATTGTAAAAACGCTGTTTTCTTTAACTGAATCCAACAGGAACAGGCTTAGATCACCCTTGGATATTCAATGTGCTGTGAGCAGATAGCTTTAACCATGTATATGCAGTGCACAGGGCCACACACTGGGAATTCGATCCAATACCCCAAACAAATCAGAAATAGAACGTTAAGAGAAGCAGTCTCTGAGAAAGCTGAGGACACCCCACAAAAAATTCTCTGTATAAAAATCAGTTATTTAGTAAGTGCTATCACAATACAGCCACGGCGCACCTTCCCTAATCAGTACAATGAGAGCGGTTTGAGCTCCCAGCGTAGCGCCCGGACTTATATTGTGCGGTGACGGTCACAGAAATCCGCCGGTCTCGGATTGTCTTCATCTTGCAACATGTATGTAGGCTATTGCCCTTCTTCCTCCCAGAGTGCTTTGCCCCCATAGTAACGCCATGTGTCGCAAGCAATTTTTATCAATTCAAAGCACGCTTTGCTCCGCGATTCACCCCCTAACTTCGACTTCGTTCAGAATCGAAGTTTTCCTGAAATTCTAAACGAGTTCCACTTTGTTAGAATCGATTCGCCCATCTCTACCCATGGTTTCCCAGAACATCACAAGGCATCATAATACCTGCACATTCACCCAGCTGTCCACATGTAAAAGAAAATGTGTTTCTTTATACAAAATCACCTTCTTAAATTGACCTATGACCTTATGTTTATTTTGACACTGTTGCCACCATTGGCCGTCATAGGAGTTAGAATGTGCACTTTGATCAGACTGACAAAGTCCAATACACAGCAATCAACCATACATTTTGTATTCTGACATTTTTCTATTCTAACCTACCTCTGCTGATCTACCTCTCTCCTCGCTATTTATCACTATTCTGCCTCTCTAAAAGTACACATGATACTTTTTTTTTTTATGGACAAGGGGGCATAATTATAAGTGTATGTTCACAAGACATAATTTTGAAGTGTAAATTAACACTTTAAATTGAGCTTCACAATATGCATAATTAGAGACATATTTTGAAGTGTATGTTCTTTAAAGCATGGAGCGTATTTTGAGGCAAAAATACACTCCACCATTCTATGGGGATTCTACTTTTGTAAACACCTTAAGAATTCACACGGCGCTTAAATGTACATGAGCGAAATTGTCCCAAATTACACAAAAACGCTTGTAAAATATGCATTGTTTGAATGGCGGTGCAAAGTTTGCATTAGAATCAATATGAGCTGCATAGAAGATTGTGTGAAGCTTATTTCAGGGTGTATTTCAGTGCAAAATTTGCCCAGAAATAAGCGTTAAATTATAAAAACATTATGTGAACATAAACTAAAAGAAACTATTAATTAAAGGTCTCTATTTAAATACCTCTGGATCTTTGTCCCATCTGGTAAATAATCCCAACCCTCTAGCATAGAGAAATTTTCTGTAATCTTCATATAAATAAAATACAAGTGTTTTTTAGAAGAGGGACCTATTAGTAGACCAAAATAATTACAGGTGAACTCTCCTATACAGGTGAAAACCCTACACTTCACAAATCCTATTAACTAGCAATTGATTAATGAATTAAGTCAGAAAGGCATAATTAAAACATAACTCTGGAGAGAAAGAGAAATCTTCCCTTTTGGGCATGATATAGAAGAGTCACTGTCTTAATCTCATATCCAAAAGTATCATTGCCATGCCTCATCATGAATTCTAGATGTCAATAATAGGGTATATGTGGCTGGACAGAATTGCAATCAGGTCTGCATTACAGTAGAATCCTGAGACATGTATTCAGTCTATTCAATGCCTAAAGGGACTTACTAGGTAGTATTATTTGATATTTGATAGTAAGTAACTTTATTCCTCCTCAAAACTTTGCCAGCATCAGCATCGTAATCACTGTTTGTGGAATTTTGAATAAATAAAATAAAGATATAAATAAAATATATAAAAAAATAAAGGGAATTATATATATTTATATATAATGTATTATATATATATATTTATCATATATATATATATAATTATATATTATATATTTATTTATATATATAGCTAATACAAGTTTCATTAGGCTGTGAACAGTGTTGTAAGGGTTAAAATAATTAATGTTATGTGCTATAATATATTTACATATATATGTGTAGATATGACATTGATAGATAGATATGGATAGATGGTGTATAGATATATTTGAATTAACGGTATTATACCTCAGTGCTTTTCCTGAAACAAAGTCTTTTGTGCATTTTCTGCTTTTGTATACATCAGAGCCTTTTGAGGATGCTAAAAACCCCATTGAGGGTGGTTTGGTCTCAGCTGATGGACTGCAAAAAAAAACCCTTTCACTATCCAGTGTGAGAAATCCTTTACATATATATACATTTGTTTAAATTGTGGGAATATTCATACAAAGCCAGATTGGTAGAGGGTAATATCTATAGAATGTGTGAGAACCTCTAATATTCCCAGGGAAATGGCATGAGAACCTAAGTATATATGAACAATTATTTTCGTGATAATCAATAGGAGAATCACATATGGAGCCTTTCAAGAATAGTATAAAAAGACCCTGTAGTTCAGATAAGTTTGAGTCTCTTCCATTGGCAGTTTGAAGCTGCGCGCTGGATCCAATTCTCTCCTTCAAGCAGTACGTGATCAGAAAACCTATTGGTAATGTAAGGCACAGGATCTCGTTTTTGGATAAAGACATGAAAAGGATATCGGACGTAAGCTATAAAATCCGCTAGTAACCTCTCTTTGTTATTCGTAGGCTCAATTTGCTAGTAACGACCTTTATTTAGTTTTGTTCATTGTATTGTTTTGTTAAATTTCATTTATGGGCCAAAATTTCTGTGCTGATCTGTTACTTGTTTTGATATAGATTTTCGATCATCATTGTAGAATTTTATGTTATTTCTTATGTATTAAAATTAATTGTTAAAACACATTTTGTGGTGATTATTGAATTGCAAAATCTAAGAAATCTTTAAAAGAACCTTTAGGAGTAAAGTTGAAACTGACACTTCCTGATACACATGGCGACGAGGATGGGATATCATTGAGTTTTGTAATTCAGTGATTTCAGCTGCTGCTGTGCGTTTGCTATTGTGAGAGCAGTCAGAGATTATTCTTGTTGTAATTGGCTTTGTCCTTCTGTAACTTGCATGATAATGAGTTTTTAAGAAAGTAAATTGTTTGGTAGAGGCATGGAGTCCGATATCAATGTTGGAAAGGAGAGTAGTCGCATCCAGGTGTCTACGAACGTCAGTGGACACCCTGTAGCTGGATATTGCTTGGACGGTTGTGCTGCAACCGCAAGCATTGGCCCGAGTTGGATGGGGTGGTTACCCCAGGTGCTGTGCATACAGCTATTGTTGGTTTGGGGCTGGAATCACGAGGAAAGTCTGAGCTGATGGCAGCAGGAAAGTTGGGATGGCTTTGTCTGACTGCGCTTAGAAGCCTCGATGGTTCATTAAAACATGTGCAAAATAAATGTGAACAATTGTCTGAAGAAATACAGTAAGTGCATTAAGAGAACTTAATGTTATTAGTAGAGAGATGCTAGAATCGGTTACAGATAAAGCTAATGAATATGAGAAGAAGTGTTGTGCTTAGCTGTACGCACAACCATATGTAAATGCTAAAAAAGGAAAAAGCATTGCAAAAAGTTTAACAGTATCAGCTGTGAGTGTGCGTGCTATTGTGACCGAGGAAAGAGAATGGATCCCGCCTGAATTGGTGGGGGGAAGTGTCTGACCGAGGATGAGTGGCTTACTTGTGACATGTGTGAAGAGATATACAGTATGTTGACAATGATTTATGTAAGTGTTAATTAATAAGTGTACAATTAATGCTAGACCTGTTGCACAAGCAAAAGGCAAGGACCCCATTGGGGGAGCCCCCAGTGACTACTATGACTGTGCAGACTTTTCCACAGTCTGAATACATTGAGCTTAACCAAAAAAGTATAGACAAAGGGGCAGGAGAAATACTTTGTTGAACAAGTGGATGGTGAGATTGTGGGATGGCGGAGCTGCTGCAACCAGTTTGACTTGCTGCGGAATTGAATAACATGGGTTCTGGTTATCCACACTTACTACATTAAGACAAGTTTTGAAGGGACTGTTGGAACAAGAGGATCACATTCTTTAATTGAAAGGTTTCTAGAAGCTAGTCAAATTTGCATGGGCAGATCTAGAAGACATGGAGGATGATAAAAGAGGGTGGAGAACTATACTGAGAGTATACAGCTCTAAGAGAGATGGGTATGCAGGCTGCTGTCTTATGACCCTGCACTTTTTATCGGACTGATCAGCAACCATTCACAGCAGGCATGAGATCTAGGCTGATTAGGAATGCCAATCCTCACCATTTAAAAAGGGGTCATTGTGGTTTGGTTAGGAGGGCAGTAGGTAGCAGACAAAATGATTTGGGATGTGACTGTGTTGTTAGGACCAATTAGAGGACGTAGGACTGCCACAGGATCACAACAGACAAAAGCCTATTCGGGCAGTGTAGGAACATACAAAAGCTGTTTTCAGAATTAGTGTGTTGGGGTGGCTGTTAGAGGAGATAAATAAACAACCCAATAGTGTAACTTCTGAAAAGTTGGAAGGTAGAAACACAATAAAGAAGCAAGGGGGGGGGGGGCTACAATACACCTAGTGACCACTGTTGCAACACCATGCAAGGTTCACCCAAGTGCAAGTACCAACAATCTTCAGTGGAGAGTACCACAAACCATATATTGAGAAGAGAGCAGGTTCTTAGGGACAGGACAAATATTAGTTCTGTTAGTAGCAGGGGGACCGACGCAATATATGTCCCATGACAATTTACTGGGGGAAGTGAAAAAACGACCTTCAAAGGGTGATAGGCCTTAGTGGACACCACACAAAACATACAATGGGGCGAAAGTGACACTCATACATGGCAATCCTTCCAACCACACAGGACCATATGTATCAGTGAATGGATATGGCGGGGCACAAATCATGGCAATGCAAACATCACATGAAGCTAGATCATAGGCAAAGGACCTCATTTCAATGCAAAGTTATAATATGTGATTATAACTGTGAAACATACTGGGAATAGACATTTTATTGGGGAAAAGCAATTGATACTGATGGGGAACATTCTCATTGGGGTCAGGGCTGTAATGATTCATGCAGTCCATAAAAGCCATATTTGAGAGGGGAGGCAAAGTGGACCAACCCTTTACTTACCACCACATCTACACCAGTTTAATCTGAAACAATTTTTTTTAACAGATTAACTGGTGGACACAAAGAAATTAGGGAGACTATTGAGGAGTTACTGCGGGTGGGAATCATTCGACCCACTGTGAGTCCATCAAATAGTCCCGTGTGGTCAATTCTCAAGACTGACGGGTCCATAAGAATGACGGTGGACTGGGGGGCGTGGCCTGGTGCTTGAGGATGGTGGACGTCTGATCACGGAGCTCCTCATCAGCGGGGTTAAACAACGGCTCAAATAAGTCACCGGCGAACGATACCGGACTCCATCGTCACATCAGGGGAGGGGGTAAAACTAAACTAAGAACGTTGTGGAAGTTTTTCCACCTAAAAGGTCCTGTGCGCGGCCCACGGGTGCGAAGAGATCCAAGTGCAGATGTGCCATTCCGTGCATGCCGCACGGATCATGTAGCAGGCTCACGGCGGCATATCTCAGCGATGCTTGCCTCGTCAGGTAAAGCTTAGTCGACGGCACTCTCCTGACCTCTGCACCTAACTCCGGCTCCACAACACCGAGTACACCCGCCGGCGAGCTCTGAACAACGTCGGCGTGCGTGATAATACGGCACACATACTGCATGCAAGCTGCCAGAACAAATCGCACGCAAAGCAGGCACCAACAGAAGTCCTGCACAAAGTTCCCGCCGCGCTACAGGCTTGCAGGACCGAAGTGCAGACGACAGGGCGCACAGCGCTAATATATAGTTCAGGACGACAGCTTACCTCTACTTCGCTCGGCATGGGGTGAGCACGAGATCCCGGCGGCCATATCGTCCCCAGACACTGTTAGCTCACGCAAACAAAGGAGACTCTGCTAGAGATACCCAGGGTGTCGGGTCCCTTTGTGGAAGAAATATAGTGGCCCTTTTATTCCTTCTTAGCCCTCCTCAGCGTCTTTTAGGGCCATATGAGCTAAAACCAGGCATAAAAATATATGTAAGGTCCCCTTAAGAGCACAGGATAGCCCGTGAATTTTTACGCCATTACGGGACCCTGCAACACAGCAGGAGACTCCATCTCTATACCTTATATCAAGGCAGCTGTAAACCACCACTGCTACTGGTGTAGCCGAGCAAACTCACAAACCTCACAAACAGCAGCAGCCTCTCAGCTCACCCTTGCTTGATATAGTCTCACATCCTGCAGCGCTTAACCTCAGGTGCAGTGCTGCTTCAGGATCTCAGTCTTTTACTCATTAAAGCATCACTAACAAGAGACTGTATAATTCACAAATCAAACATGCCAGATACCTTAATTCTAATCTTCCATTTCCATCATATTACGGAAAATCTCTTCATAATGAACAGTGGTGGTGGAAGAGAAAATTGCAGAGGAAAATAAATTAAATAGTAAGAAGAAAAGGAAAAAAAAAAAAAAAGTAAATCGCACAGTCCAGATCAATTCGCAACATCAAACATCGCTACAAGCCTTACAGATAGTGTCAACACATTTAATATCCTTATACCTCTGACCATTCTCCACAAGTACCATCTTTTCCAAAATGGGGGAGGGGCCCCCCCCCACCTCTAAAAGAAACCCTGCCTAAAAAACCTGCAAACTCACCGAATTCTTCCAAACAATCCTCCAATTCCAGATCCCTGAGAGGTTCCTCAGCTTTACCTCCATTCTTATCCCACTTTATCTCATGCTGAAATCAATGGACTCTGAACAAACCGTGACTGATCTGGGAATCTAACAACACTGAACATACACTAGACAGCTGTTTTTCCTTTATGAGAACAATTACAAAGCGGACTTTATCAGATGATAATGAGTTCAGAGGAGACATACAGTCCACTGTTCTCCAGGTCAGATACATTAGACAAAAATGGGGGCAGAGTTTGCCACATCTCATAAACTCCTTAATTGATTCGCACTCCGCTTCTGGAGGATGAAGTACAAAAACTCTCCTCTAAAGTACTTCACTAGAGGATAGATCCGGAGATCTAATATTCGTATAAGAGGTGTACCTGAGCTCAGTTTCCTCTGATATGCTTCTCCCCTTCCTGCAGGATTTCATAGCATTGCTCTACCAGAAGCCACAGCTTAGATCTTACCGTGGATCGGAATTCATAGGCTACTAAAGTCCAAAGCTATCTCACCCTCGTGCCCACGAGGACGTAATTGGCCAAATACACTTCTACAGAATCAAATGATAACCTACCTTCTGCCTCCGCAAAGGTGTTTGTTACCAGAAGATTTAAAGAGTTTTCAATTTTTTCCAGATCTCTCGGCAGGGAACGATGCTTAAACGCAAGGAATTTGCACTACTTTACTAAATTGCTTCAGTGAACACAATATTCCATCCACTGGGGATTTCCTGTAAAATTATTGATTTCAAAGGATGGAAACACTATTACCTGTTCATCCCCTACCGCACTTCGAGACATCCTCCTGTCATGGGGTCTCCTGACTACCCCAACCAACACTCCTCTACGCAAGAATAAGAACAGACCCACCCTTATCTCTCCCCTCTGGTCCGAGAAACAAGCCAGACGACGTCAAGCACCAGATGACTGATTTGCCGGCTGACACGAGCATGCCCTGTACCCGCCAAGAGCCCACTCCAACTTTCTCTGACCGAGCATCATCTACTTACCCATGAGGTCCTACTTCGGGTACCATGCACAGAACTCTTCCCCGCCACTCATGTTCCCATTCAAATGGGAATAGGTCTGTTTCTACACTTTACCTGCTTTGTTTGGTTTCTAAATGTTTTGCTTCATTCTGCTTAAGTTGGGTTAATGCCATGCCTGTCTGCTGCTTCTATGATTGCATTGCAAGTATAATATTTACTATGTCCACGAGGTGGTACATTATTGCTGCACAATCAGGTCGTTGTAATCATCGCCATGGGAATTAAATTTCTGTCGATAAACACCAATGGCCTCAACTCCCCTTTCAAAAGATCACTCTTTTGGAGAGACGCAGTGCGATCCGGAGCAGATGTGATCTGTGGTCAGGAAACGCACCTGAAAGAAATAGACACGTTTCGTTTGAAACATAAAAAATTCCAAACCTCGTTCTTTTCATTTTCAGACACGAAAACGGCCGGTACAGTTATATTCATTAAGGATATTGTAGCCTTTTCGTTGTTGCATTCCGAAATTGACCCCAGAGGTCGATATATAATTTTACAATGCACCCTAGATTCTGCTATTTTTACTATAGTAACACTTTATGCTCCGAACCAGAACCAATTACCCTTCATATCTAAGATAATAGCCAAAGCCAAGGAAATAGCCAAAGGAAACTTGGTTATCTGTGGTGACTTCAATATGGTGGTTGACAGCAATATTGATCGTTCCAAGGGTTCTAGGACCAAAACTCCGGATATGAAGTCCTTCCTGTTAGAGGAGGATCTTCATGATCCTTGGAGGTATACACACACTACGGAAGTTGACTTCACATTCTTTTCTGCAGCCAAGCTCTCCCATTCCAGACTTGACTTCTTCCTGGTCGACAAGACAGCTTTAGTGAATGTATGGTGTTCTGATATAGGTTATGCCACATGGTCAGACCATGCGCCTATTTACCTCACTTTTAACAACAAAATCTTGTCTCCTCCCCTTTCTCCCTGGAGGCTTAATAACTTTTTACTAAAATCGCCCCATCTAGTATCTGATATAAGAAATGCGCTGAAAGAATTCTTCAATATTAACTCTGGTTCGGTCTCCGACCCCCAAATCCTATGGTGTGCCCATAAGGCCTATATACGAGGAATTTGTATACGGATTGCCTCAAGAGAGAAGCGTAGAAGAGAGAAAGAGCTTAATATCACCCTAGAAGAGATTAAGACCCTAGATGCCCAGCTTAAAAGAACACCTGACCCACTACTGAAGATCAAACTAGACAATCTAAAAAATAAATTGCGGACAATATTGCTACAGAAATACGACTACTCCCTCGCAAAACTGAAACTTAACTTTTATTTCCAAGGGGACCGTCCGGGGAAATTACTAGCCCGCAGGGTTAAAAAACTACAAGTTAGATCTAAAACAGAATATCTCACTTGTTCATCTAAAGGTAAAATTTATGATCCCCAAAAAATTACAGATGCCTTTGCGGATTACTATCATTCACTATACAACATTTCACTAGACCCAACTACCCCTCATGTCAGCATTGAGGACATAAATAAGTTCTTGAGCTTAACTTCCCTCCCTACTCTTTCCTCTGAGCAGTCAGAATTTTTGAATCTCCCAATCACCGAGCAGGAAATACAGCGAGCGATTTCTCAATCCAAGCTTAATAAATCTCCTGGCCCAGACGGCTTCACCAACGAATACTATAAACTCTTTGCTGACCTCTTAGCCCCCCATTTGAGAGAAACATTCACCTCCATTATGACCTCTGGAACTCCTCTCCCAAAACTGCTAAAGGCAACTATATCAACTATCCCAAAGCCAAATAAGCCCACAGACATTATCTCTAATTACAGACCCATTTCTTTACTAAACAACGACATCAAACTATTCTCTAAAATTCTCGCCCATAGACTGAATGATATTCTCCCCCACTTAATTAATTCCGACCAAGCTGGATTTGTTAAGGGAAGACAGACCAGAGACTGTACTAGAAGAATAATTGATATTCTTCACATAATCTCTAAATCACAAACTCCCACAGTATTGCTTTCTCTCGATGGAGAGAAAGCTTTTGACAGAATTAACTGGGCCTACCTAAAAGCAGTTCTAATTAAGTTCGGTTTCAATGGTCTCTTCCTACAAGCAATCCTTGCATTATATACAACCCCAACAGCTAATGTTTACACCTCAAGCTTTTTATCCAAAACTTTCCCGATCACCAACGGAACCCGACAGGGATGTCCCCTTTCACCACTCATATATGACCTATGTGTGGAACCATTGGCGGAATATATTAGAAACACCCCCAAGATATCAGGAGTTCAAATTAACTCTGAGGTCCACAAAATCAGCTTATACGCCGATGACATTTTAATCATATGTCAAAATCCTGAATCCTCTATACCAGCTCTTCTTGAGATCCTTAATCAGTATTCAATTGTTTCATACTACAAACTTAATGCGTCCAAAACCATAGCTTTACCTATACATGCCCGTCAACCCCCGTCACCCCCGGTTTTAGGTTATCAGTTCAAATGGGCCTCCACATTTATACCATACCTAGGGGGTACACATTTTCCCAATTTTCAATAGGAAAAGTTTTAGGCAAACCTTTAATACGGTTACCACAGAAAAATTTTGGACGAAATTAAAAACCCCCCTACATTTTAATTCCCTTCTCCTGGATGGCGAGAAAACAATAAAATAAGATGTTACTTCTCTCCGGGAAAAACCTTAAATTGGGGTTTGAACAATCCCATTTTATTCCCAAAAACTTTCCTTAAATTTAAAATCCAGCAAAACACTCTTGCATTTTAAAATGGGCCCATAAGAGACCAAAAAATTAGTAAAAAACCAAACCCTTTGCCTTCCCCCCATCAAAGGTGGCTTTTTTTTTTATTTTTTTCGCCTCTAAACCCAAAAATTATAAACATAGCAGGGTGTTCTTGAAACCTATAGGGAAAGCTTTTTCTGCTCTGGGGACACAACGTGGGGCATTACTTGGGAAAAAAGTTCAATCCCTCCCTTATCAACCTTTTAAAAATGCCCTTACAGTTCCAAACCCGGGGGCCCTCCCCTTTCCTAAGTTTTAAAATTTTCCTTTCTTTGTTCACCTATCCCCAGATGGAAAAAAAAAAGTAAAGTTATACCCCTTCCCAAATGGGTAAAAAGTACTTTAAAAATTCCTGTCCCTTAATTTTCCTGATAGGGAAGGGCCCCACATTCCCTCCTCCGGGAATGGGTTTAAAAGAGGGGTCCTTACTATTTGGGGACCCCCAAATCTGATGGTACGCTTTAAATCCTTTTAGGAACCAAAAAATTTAGTTTCTTTACCTAAAACTCAATTTTTATATAAAACCTTTTCAAAAAACGACCCCTGCATTACAAAAATGGAACGGCCTTTGAAACGTTCACCCCCCCTTTAAATACCCCCTTTTTAAAGCTTTTTATTCAGGAAAAAAGGTTTTTGAAAGGGGGGCTGGGCCGGTTGTTTTCCGCCCTTTATATTTTTTTAATGTATCTCACAAACCTGCCCCTTTTTCTATCAGATGGGAGCTGAGATAGGAAGATTTCACAAAAAGAAGGGGAAAAGGGAGTTTGGGTGCTTTTTCCCAGATCAAAAAAAACTATTTAGATGTTTTAAACCATAAAAGAGCTTTTGAGAAAAATCAGCTAACGTTGGTACTTACCCCTTTTAGATTTTTGCCCCCATGTTTTTTTAATCAAATCAATGGCTGTGGAGGGGCTTGGGGGTCCCGGGGGGCACTTTTCCCAAAACTTGTGGGGGGATTGGCCCCAAAGTGCATTTCGTTTTTGGGGGAAGTAAAAAACCTACTTTCGGAAAATATTTCCCAAACTGTCGTGCCCCTCTCCCCCAAAGATGGCGATTCTGGACCACTCTTATCTTTCTCCCTTCCCACTACAAATTTTTATACAGGTTTCCAATTTTCATTTCTAAATTTGCTGGAAAGGGGTTTATTGCAGCAAAATGAAGGAACCTGCGGGAAACCCCCTATCTCTGAGGGGCATTTTTCCCGGGGTTAACAAACAATTTTTACACGGGTAAAATTGCCCTTTAAATCCCCCCCACCTGTTCCTAAAAAATAAGTTTTAATTTGGGCCCATTGTCCCCGTCTAAATATGTACAACCCCACAGAAAAAATTTAAAAAAAGGAAAATATACTCGCCCCTACCCATTGAACTTTTTCTCCAAATCAACACCCCCTGTCATTCATAGATATGTTACTCATATTTTCTGAAAAAACCTTGATCAAAAGTGGTAACCTTTATACTGAAACTTTTCGCCCAAAGCTCTCTTTTTTGTATGAAAATCAAAGGCTAATTAATTTTTTTTCGGCCCTTTATCTTTTTTAGCATGTCCTGTTTACTTAATGTATTTTGTACCCCTCTTTCCTTTGCATGTTTTGGAATGACAAAATTTTCTAATAAAAAATTTTTATTGTTAAAAAAAAATTTTTTGGCCTTTTTCTAAAAAATTTATGTATAATTTAAATTTAACTTCAGTGCTTTTTTTGTGCAAAAGGTACTGTTTTTCCCTCAAAATACCGGGGCTAAATTTTTCCCCTCGTTCCGCTGCAATTGCTGGGTGCGCATTTTTTGTTTTGGGGGATTTAATTAAAGTTCTATAGGAAAACCTAAACCAAGAGGAGGGAAAGGAGGGGGACCGCCAACACCCCAAGTACTGCTGCACTAAACAAAAAGGCGGATGCAAGGTTTATATATATAAGGCGATGATGGGGAAACTAAAGAGGGAGGGGAAACGAGGGCCCCAAAACAAAAATAAAAGCTTTAAAATAAAATTGGGCCAAACTCACCTCTGTAAAGGGTTGTTCCCCCTCTCGAAATCCAAGGCTTGCTCCCCCGCCCCACACCCAGTTTGGAAACCGCCCGGGTCAGCGGCAACAACAAAAAACAAAAGTCCAGACGGATGCAGCGACGCCCCGCAGCACGAACATGCAGCTTCCAACTTTGGGTTTAAAGGGGCGTACAAAAACACTTTATTTTCAATACTTAGTGTAGAAGCAGTACATTGAAGGCTTAAAGAAAGGGCAAAATGCGACGGGGGTTTTGAGCAGTAAATGCCCCTTGAAACACGGATTTAAAAAAAGTGAAACATTACCCTTTTTAAATTTTAAAAAACTTCTAGCCAATAAACAAAAACCCTTGTTTAAAAATTTTCATACATCCTGTGTGGGCTGTTGGCAAATGGGTTTAAAAAGGGGCCAGTGTCCCTTTATATTAACTTTAAAACTACTATATATACAACCCAAATTTTTTTGTAGTTTTAAAAACCTTTGTGGGAATCTAAATGTTTTTGATTTTGGATCCCAAAAAGCTTCCCTAAAGCGAAATTTGCCAGGCCCAAACACCTCCCTCGGTTTTGGGTTTTTTTAACCCGTTTTAATACATTAAAAAACCAAAAAAGGGGGCTATCCCCCATTGTGGATTTCTATTAAAAAATTTTTGGCTGCCCCTGATGGGGCCCCCCCCGGGGGATACTGCCAAATTTTCCTCTTTATGGCCCGGGGCCCCCCCAAATGGGGAATATGTTAGGGCCAAGCATGCATATACCCGAGAAAAAGAAATTTTTTTGAAAGAAAAATTTTGGGGAGTTGTGACAACTGAAACAAAGAGGGTAACCTCACAAAATTAAAAAAGAGCGAAAAAAAAGAATTAAAAAAGGGAAGACCAACAGGATTTATTAACAATGACAGATACACAGAGGGAGTACAAAGGCAAAAAAAGAAAACATGCCACTATAAATGGTAAATTAGAAAATTAAAAACCAGAATTTCCGAACACCTGTACAGCATAAAAAACAAACATGTACATGCATCAGGGGCAGCCAAACATTTTATAGAAATCCACAATGGGGATAGCTCTGGTTTGGTATTTTATGCTATTGAACAGGTTGAAAAACCATAGCGAGGAGGTGATTGGGCTGGCAAAGTACGCTATAGGGAAGCTTATTGGATCCTAAATCTAAACACTAGATTCCCACAAGGGTTAAACTACAAAACAGATTTGTTGTATATATACTAGTGTTAGTTAATAGTGAAGACACTGGCCCTTTAAGCACTGCCAACAGCCCACACAGGATGTGATGCAATTTACAATGTATTTGTTTATTGGCTAGAAGTTGTTTTTAAATCAAGTGAATGTTTCACATTTTTTATGCCGTGATCAAGAGCATTTCTGCTCGAAACGCGTCGGCAGGTTTTGTCCTGCTTTTAGCCTTCTATGTACTGCTGCTACACTAAGTATTGAAAATAAAGCTATTTTGTACGCACCTTTAACCGGAGTTGGAAGCTGCATGTCTCGCTGCTGCTGGGCGTCGCTGCATCCGTCTGGACTTTTGTTTGTTGTTGTTGCCGCTGAGCCGCGGCTATCCGGAACTGGGTGTCGGCAGGAGCAAGCTCTTGGATTACGAGACGGGGAACAAGCACATACAGAGGTGAGCTGGCATATTAGTTTATGCATTTATATTTTGTCGTTGGAGGCTCGTTTCGCTCCCTCTTTAGCTTACCCATCATCACCTTATTTATATGAACTTGCATCCGCATTTGATTAGTGCAGCAGTACTTAGTGTTGGCATCACCTCCATACCTCCTCTTGGATATGGTACCATAGAACTTTCAATTCAATCCACCAAACAAACATGCAGCAGCCAGTAATTGCAGCGGAACGATGGGCAAAACTAGCCCGAGTATTTGATGGCAACAGTACCTCTGCACAAGAAAGCACTGAAGTTAAGTCATTATACATGAATTTAGAAAAAGCCAAAATTAAGGAGTTGAAAATATGGTGGGACCAGCAATCATTAAAAACATATGCTGAAAAGAAAATTATCCCTAGGGGATTATGATTGAGGAAAGTGCCTTCTTTCATTGCAAATGAAGATTTTATGATCAAGTGGAATCAAATATTATCTGAATGTTCCCTATCCCTTATTAATCTCATAATTGAATTTGAAACACAAAAATTGCAACAAATCGACATTGAAATACAAACAATGGAAGAAAAAATACAAGAATACAAAAAGGACATTCACTATACGGACTTCCAGAACAAACTGAAAGATACGTTAAATGACTTGGAAAAAACCATTATGGATAATAAAAAAAAGAAATATAATAGAGATATGGAAGACTATAAGAATGATAAAATCTATACATGGTCTAAAGGAGATCAACAGGGTATGCCAAAATCCATATTAAAGAAAAGATGGTACCGTAAAGATAAAAGATCAGTAAGTTTTACGGATATAGAAAGCACGGACAGTTGCAATACTGACTCTGATAGAGAAAGTAGTTCTACACATAGGGAGCATGATCCCTCAAAAAACGGGGAAGACACGGAAGAAGAGGAAGAGGAAACAACAACAAAAAAAACACCGAGGAAAAGCAATCGAAAGAAACGGACTTACTGGAGAAAATGAAGGATGTTCAAGTCATGATACTTACTCCTACTATACTGACTGAATCACAAATAGGAGTATTGAAACAGGGTCTCAATTTTGCACCTTCATGTGATTTTGATTTATTTTCTACTGTTCTCGATATAAATAAATTTTCTAGATTATTAACTGTAAAAAAATATTTTTACAGTCAAGAGAAAATGAATGTTGAATCAGATACACATAGTATAGAGGCCAACAATGAATATACGGATTTATTTTTTCAGGAGCAAGTAGCCCTAAAGATCTTACAAGAGCTAAATAGAGAGGGCGATACTACACATGATGCTGTGACCAATCAGGATAATAGAATCGTGTGTAGTACACCCAACCCGGAGTTCTACCCCCTCAAAGCTAGGGTACCTGCACTCGATGCTTTTCAGAGTACTATGGAGAGAGATTTGCTAACGTTACAGAATAAAATTGCTAGACATAAAAACAAACGCAAAAAAATAACAACTTAACTTGGAGTCAAATGAAAGCCCTTAAAGGAATTAAAAAACAATAGTAATTTATTATAAAAAAAAGCAGACAAGGGGGGTGCCACATAGTTTTAGATCATGACCTCTATGTTAAACAGGGTCATGTTATATTAGACGACACTGCCCCCTATCGTAAACTCAAAGAAGACCCTACTAAATCCTTCCACAAAGAACTCAATAAACTTATAAGAGAAGGGATTTTATTAGGAGCTATAACAGAAAAACAATGCAACTATTTGGAAGGCAAGGATCCTGTAATACCTATCCCTTTACGGTGCCCCTAAAGTGCACAAAGATAAATTTTCCCCCCACATTAAGACCTATTTTTCCAGTAATGGTTCCATTAATGAGCGTCTAAATAAATGGTTGGACCAATATTTTTCAACCTATTGTTCAGAAAATTCCAGTTATATCAAAGACACTAAAGCCGTGTTGCAAATGATGCAGGAAAAACAGGGGCAGAAAGGGAAATACATGGTGGGAAAGTGATTTACGAGTTTGTACTCAAGTTTGCCCCCCATGATCTACTGTGGTGGCGCTTCTTTTTTTTCTTCAGCTTTTTTAGTGGGTACGACCCTGGTCTCCGGGAAAATTTCCCTAGTATTATCTTTTTAATTACTTATTAAAAACAACTATTTAAAAATTTGAAGGGGGTATCTATTTGCAGCTCCTAGGACCCCCTGGGTGCAACCTTTTTCCCCATCTCTAGCAAATATCTATGGGGGGCTTTGGGGGGAGCACCATTTAAATTTTTTAAAAATGCCAATCCGTATAGGGAGTGTATCCTAAGGTTTGCGCTACTTTTGATGACCTCCTGATTTTTGGGAGTCCAGTGTAGCCCTTAACAAAATTTTAATGGATTTTTTTAAAACCCCCAACCCCTTTTTAAACCCAAAATTTACGGGGAAATTTGGGAACCCAGGGGGGAGATCCCTTCCTTGATGCCCCTTTTAATTTTGGTGATACGAAACAGGACGTATTATTGGGAAACCCATATAAAAAACCCAAAATTTCGGGTTAATTCCATTCTCAGGCTGATAGCTGCCACTCTCCCCCTACAGTGGCGGCATTCCCTATGGGGAATTTTTTTTAGGGCCAACCCGTGCATGTACCCAAAAAAGAGATTATTTGAAAGAAATTGTGAAGTTGAGGGACAAAAACTGAAACAAAGGGGATCCCACCTCCCCAAAATCTAAAAAGAGCAAAAAATAAAATTTTAAAATAAAGGGAGGGGCAACAGGATTTATTAACAAGACAGTTTACACAAAAGGGAGTAAAAAGGGAAAAAAAAAAAAACACCCACTATAAATGGTAACACACTTGTGTTTTCCAAAAAAATATAGTAGAAATTTTTGGGGAGATCAAAACCAAATTTTTCAGGAAAATTTTTTAAAATTCTAAGACAGGGGCCTATCCCCGTCAGGGGATCATAGAATTTAAGGGGGTAAAAATTTCGTTTCCCAAGCATAGCAAAACTTTAGGCACCAAATTTCCCCTAGTACTCTTGTTAATAAAATCCCACAAAAAACATGGCTTACATTAAAAGGGGTTTTATCCCTGGGATGAGGAATCGCTGCAATCTCTGCATAAGGTTAAAATAAAACTACCTATTTGACAAATATGGAAAAACAGTTTCAATTTTTAAAATTTATGAATTGTTGTATGCCATCATGTCATAATTACCGTGATAGGAATGACACTATGTGCAATAAAAAATATGGTTGGCTGCACAATTAAGAAAATTCATAAACGAGAATTCGGAAACCATGTACACGCATAACAAAACATACACTGTACATGCATCAGGGGCAGCCATCATTTTATAGAATCACAATGGGGTAGCTCTGTGTTTGGTATTTTATGTATTGAACGGTTGAAAAACCATACGAGGAGGTGATTGGGCTGCAAACGTACGCCCCCTATAGGGAAGCTTATTGGATCCTATCTGAAAATAGATTCCCACAAGGGTTAAACTACAAAAAGATTTTGTTGTATATATACTAGTGTTAGTTATAGTGAAGTTGTCCCTTTATGCATGCCAAAGCCCACAAGCGATGTGATGCCAAGTTTACAAATGTAATTGTTTACTTGGTAGAAGTTGTTTTTAATCCAAGTGAATGTTTCACATTTTTTTTGCCAGTGATCAAGAGCTATTTCTGCTCGAGCATGTCGAGTTTTGTGCTTTTGCCTTTTATGTACTGCTGTACACTAAAGTATTGTAAATAAAGTATTGTACGCACTTTAACCGGAGTTGGGAAGCTGCATGTCTGCTGCATCTGTGGCGTCGCTGCATCCGTCCTGGACTTCTTTGTTTGTTAGTTGTAGCCGCTGCAGCCAGCGGTATCCGGAAATGAGGAGTGTCGGCAGGAGCAAGCTCTTGGATTAGGACGGGCACAAGATTTCAGAGGGGAGTAGCATTTAGTATGATTTATATTTTGTTTCAAAGACAATTTGTATGTAAATAGCGGATAAGGATGCTTTTCTTGATATCACCGGCAGGGGTATTTAGGTGCAAAAAACTCGTTTTATTGATCGTACACCAATTTAATTTCGGTTTTTTTCACTTTGGCGCAGCCCAATTTTTGTTCAAGACCACTTTGTATCATAGGATCAGAACTTTCTTCTAGTCACGCAGGTGTATTTCATAGGTGCAAAAACACGTTTTATTATCGTACCACAAAATTTAATTAGGTTTTCTGTTCACTTTGGCGCATACGGACTTTTTTTGTTCATAAGGACCCCCCCCCATTTGTAGGATATTTACATACAGGAAATTGCTAGTTAATTGGTGTTCGTATCATCCTAGGTGCAAACAACACTATTATCAGGATACATTTTAATTTACATGTTTTTCTCACTTTGGCGCAGATCAGTTTTGTTTAACGGACCCACTTTGTAGTTACAATAGGATACAGAACTTTTCTAGTAACTTGCAGGTGTATTTGTAGGTGACAAAAACACTATTCTATTATCTAGTACACAATTTAATCTAACGTGTTTTTCATCTTTGCGCACAGCCTGTTTTGTTGAAAGATCCCTTTTGTACTTATATTTTCCATACACGAAAGTTGCTCATTAATTGTAGGTGTATTTCCATAGATGCAAAACCATTTTATTTTCTGTATAAATTATTAATTGTCGTTTTTTTTTTTTAACTTGGTTTGCGGCCCAGTTTTGTTGCATAGTCGCCACCTTGTATTAACTTTTGTAATACAGAAATTTTTGTTAGTTACTGTTGTGCGTATTTCATTTGGTGCTCAAACCACCGACTTTGTTATACGTTTATAACTTTTAAATAGCTCGTTTTGACGTGGTTTACGGCGCTAGTTTTTTCAAAATAGCCCACGTGTATGCACAATTCTGATTGAAATTTTACTAGCAGCTGTTTTGTTTGTCATTGCTGCAAAAAAACGCAATTTTCATCCGTGTAAACTTCTGAATAGTTTTATACTGTTGAATCCTGTTTGGCGCAGATAGTGACTTGTATGATAAGTTGTTGATAAAACTAATCAATTACTAGTCCTAGGGGCAGTTGTAAACATCTGGGACTGAAGGATGAACACCTGTTGATTTTGTCTTTCGGTTCTTCACCAGACGCATTTACAGGTTTTTGTAGAAACATTTCAGTCTAATCTAGTTGGCTGTAGGAAATTAGCATGGGGTTTTAAGAATAGTCGTGATTTGCCATCTTTTAATAAGAGACTGTCAAAAATCTCTTTGTATTTCTTAAAAGTATGGAGTCATGTCCATGTCAATGACATTCAACTAAACTGGAGGTTGAAAGACGCCTTTTTTGGGCAGCTTTTTAATCTGTGGGTCTAGACAGGTTTTTGTGTCATACTGCGGTCAGGGACAGGCATAGTTAATGTCAGTTCACTAAATTGGTAAAATTACAACTCAAACATGGTACAAAGACTCCTCTTTTAGGCACTTTTTAATCTGTGGGTATGCAGGTTCAGGGTATGCTGCGGTCCAGGACGATATAGTCAAATGTCCAGATCAACTAAATGGTGGTTAAAAGACTCCTTTTTGCGGCAACTTTTTAATCTGGGGTCAGATAGGTTTAAGAGGTCATGCTGCGTTCAGGACAGGGATGTCGATGTCAGTTCAATTATAAACTGATGTTCAAATAATATGCTTTGGACCTTTTAATTTGTGGGTCACTGCAGGTTTAAGGGGTCCATGCTGTGGTTACCAAGTCAGGATAGTGATTGGTCTGTGATTTTTTTTCTGTGGGCTTTTATCACCCAAGTGTGTTGCCTAAAGAGTGGCACGTATCCATTTGACTTGTTGGGATGTTAATCCTGTTCTCTAGCTGTTTGGGTGAAAGAATGAAGGAGTTGATCCTCTCCCATGTCTTTAATGGTCAACGGTGATGATTATATCGAACTACGGAATCGTCTTGATAATTGCGATTATGGATAATTGACCGATAACGATAGTCAACGTAATCGTCATGACTATTTTAATGGACCATGATTTTATTTGGCACTTGGCAGCTAGCTGCCTGGTAATGGTCATGAATTTAAAGAATATGTCTACAATTTCAATATATTTTTCAGCCATTGTTATTTAGTGATGCTATTAATTTGCCTGACCCTCCAACTTCCCGAAATCTCTTTGTAATAAACTATTATCCTCCCCTGTATTGATTACCTTACAAAACTTTGCATCATCAGCAAATATTTCTATTCTGCTCTGTAAGCCGTCTAAAGGATTGATAATATATTGAAAGAAGTAGGGACCCAATTATGATCTTGTGATATCCTATAGCAAATGACCCAATCAGACGTACATTATTTATAAACCATCCCAGTTTATTACAGAGTAGTTTGAACCCATTTAGATATATTTTCTCCCGTCCCCAGGATTCTCAATTTTTGCACCACTCTTTTATGTGGCAAAATATCAGATTCCTTTGGGACGGTCAGTGGGTGGAGGGATGTGTAGAGTCAGGTGTGTGGTGGCTCTGGGCGTAGTGTCAGGGGAGGACGTTTCTCCTGTTGGGTGTGTCCAGGGTAACTGTGGCTATTATAAACAAAGAGAAGTTCTATGCCAGCTTATCTCCCAAACAGGTACACGAGAAACAGAGCACTCTGTGTGGTGCCGCATTGAGATGCAAAGTAAAATGTGGGATTCAGCACTCTTTTATAAAAAAAAATATAAGCGTTTATTACACAACAAAATATAAAAGTGAAAGATGACACAAAGTCAAGGCACCAAGCCAAGTTGACACTTTTCCATCTGCAGGTCTATCTCAAAGCATAGAGACAATTAAAAACATACCATTGTATATATAGCACATTTCCATCAATTAGCAAAAATATAACTCACCTGCAGAGACTTTTGATAAGAGTCATATCTCTCTACATCGCCTCGCACAGAAAAGGAAACCAATCAGCAGAATATTTCCGAAGCTAAGCATCACCTAAGCGGCGGATCGGAAGTTCGCTGTCATGGGTGACTTGCTGCATAGCTGTGTAGACATGCTCCCCCCAACTAAACGTGAGTGTTACCACTGGATCGCGACAAATTACCCACGGGCATTCTCACTAAAGCCGCTGCAACACATTTACATATGAGGACTACACAGTGTATATCCCTTGCATAGCAGGGGATGACGAGCGGTGCAGCATTTCACAAAGTCACAGTAGTAAAATAAAATCGTAAATACAGGAGAAAAAATACAAAAGGTAAAGAAGGTACAAAAATATAAAAAATATCAATACATTCAAACATGCATTCTGACTTAAATTAAGGGACTTAAGAGGTAAAAACCGTGTAAATGGTTAGTATCCAATGTGCCTCTTTCTCTAATAACTGTTTTTGAATATTGTCACCCATTGGAGACATTTTAATTCTTTCCAACGCAAACAATTCAAGGGAGTTCGTCTTTGATTCATGACATTCAATGCAGTGTTTAGCTACCCTAGAAATGTTACAGATTCCTGGCCTGGTGATATTATTCAGGTGTTCCAAAAACTTCTGCTTAAACTTACAAATCGTACAGCCAACATATCGAAGTTTGCAGACTGTACAGAATATCATATAGATTACATTGGTACTGTTGCAGTTTATATATTGGCGAATCCTTTATGGCTTTTCAGTGTTGGGCAATTGAACACTTTTAGTTATATGTACATAATTACAAGTATTACATGGTTTTAAAAACCATTGGATGCCAGCCACGTATTACCCGAGGTAGCTAAAGAGAATAAGTTAGGAGAAAGTAAATTCCCAATGGTGTTGTAGCGTCGGTTTTGAAATAAATTACAGCATCTCCCATAATTGCTCAAGGATTGGATCATTATAAAGTAAAGGTAAATATCTATTAATGATTTAATACGAGAAAAATATTTACTCTGTTCCAAAAAAATAACGGGCACAGTCCTATCATATTTTTGAGCTGGTATATGATCATGATCATTACTAAGCAATCGGTCTTTAAATGTCTGAGATACAGTTGATTTTGCCCTCTTGAGCACCCTTTGAGGGTATCCTATTTGTGCCAATCTGGTACATATAGAAGTAGCTTCTTTTTCATGTCATTAGAACAGTTTTGTCTTGCACAAGTAAGTTCTCCAACAGGAATAGCTATATGTGTGTGACGGGAATGGTTGCTCTTAAAATGTAAGATGGTATTGCCCGAGGTAGGTTTATGGAAAGTAGTGGTAGAAATAGGAGAATTAGGTGAACCTTGCAAACATAAATCCAAAAATGGAATCTTGGAACAATTACAATGAAAGGTAGATTTTTAATTAAATGGATTGTTAGTAAGGTAACCTATGAAGAGTAATATGGCAGACCTAGGATCCCTCCAGATATGAAGGTCTTCAATGTAACTGCCATAGCACACAACATCTCCAACAAAGGGATTGTCAGTGAAAATACAGGCAGTCCCCAGGTTACAAATGGGAGAGGGACTGTGGGTTTGTTCTTAAGTTTAAAAATTGTATGTAAGTTGGAAAGGTTATTTATTAAATGTAAACTCATCAAATTTTTTTTTTAGTTTTGGGAAGAGCAGGGATGGGTTTTAAATTTGTTTTGTGTTGTGCCCTTGTTTAGAAGATTTTACCCACTTTCTGTATCTCATGTGCTACTTTGGCATGCTGGCACTTGGTTATTATAGGATGTGACTCAGTGTGTGATGTCAGCATGCTGAGCCATGCCCTACAAGTCTCCATTTGTAACTAGGGGACGGATGCAAGTTAAAACATTGTAAGTCGGGGACTGCCTGTATAGGACTCCTCCCACCATGACATAACCAAATTGGACAGGGAGGGGGAGAACTTAGCTCCTGTGGAAACTCCACTAATCTGTAAAAAATATGATTGGTCATAAACAAAAAAAAGTTATGTGTCATGAGAAACTCTATCACAGAAATGATATAATTCTTTGGATCCATAGTATACTTGCACGGAGCAGATGGTGCTGTATAGATTTAACGGAAGTGGAATTGTTTAGAATTTCAGGAAAACTTGGTTCTGAACGAATAGTCGAAGTTGGGGTACTCTCGGGCGGTGAAGAAGTGTGCTTTTCATGATATAAAATAGGCCAGCGACGACATGGCGTTACATAGGGCAACGCATCTGGGAGGAAGAAGGGCTTCAGCCTGGCTTGTAACTCGTGCGGAGATGAAGCCAATCAGAGAACGGTGAGGATTCAGTGACGTCACCGCACTATATAAGTCGGCGCGACGCTAGGAGCTCACATCCTTCACTGTACTGATAGGGAAGGTGCTGGCAGGTGATTTGTGATAAGCTTTCTTACAGAAGAACTGATTTTTTATTAAGCGATTTTTGTGGGGTATCTCAGTTGTATCAGATACTGCTTCTTTAATGTTCTATTTCTGATTTTTTGGGGTATTGGCTTGAAGTCAGTGAGGTCCACTGCTGCTGCATTGTACATTGAAAAGCTATACTGTCAAGCCATTGAATATCCAGGGGGATCTAAAGCCAGTTTTGTTGTATTTATATAAAGAACAGCGTTTTTACAATACAAAATACCACTTATTTTTGGCTGCTTCAATTCTTTTGCGCCAAATTTACTTCAGGGTTAATTTAAGCGTTGTTTTTCTGCCTGTGGTGATCAAGAAACGTTTTTTCACACGCCAAAAAAATACATTTTCCTGAGCCCTAATTCACAAAGGCGATGGTTCAATTCAATTTTTTCTCCTTGGCTGTGGTAGCATAGAAAAAAGCAATTGTTACACGCTATAAAGCTCTTGTAGTTTGTGGTGTAATTCTTTTGTGCAATTTACATCCAGGGGTTAATTAAGCATTGTTATGCTGCTGTGGTGACTTCAAGATCGTCTTTTTCACCGCTAAAAATTACAATTTTCCTGTAAGATAATTCACAAGCGAAGGTTAATTACAATTTTTTTTCTTGTTGTGTAGCGTAGAAAACACGAACTTGTAACCACGCTACCAAAGCTGGTAGTTTCGTGGGCTGCTCCATACTTTGCGCAATTTACATCCAGGGGTTAATGAAGGCTTGTTCTGCTGCTGTGGTGACTTTCAAGAAACCGTTTTGTCACCGCCAAATATTACATTTTCTGTACCATAATTCACAAGCGAACGGTTATTTAAATTTTTTTCTTTGTTCATGTAGCGTTAGAAACTCGCAATTGTAACATCGCTACAACCTCGAATTAGTGGTGCTCAATTCTTTTGCGCAAATTTACCTCAGGGGTTAATTAAGCGTTGTTTTTCTGCTGAGGTAACTCAAGAACCGTCTTTTTCACCGCCAAAAAAAATACCAATTTTCCTGTAGCCTAATTCAAAAGCGATGGTTAATTAAATTTTTTTCTTGTTGTGTAGAGTAAGAAAAACACGAATTTGTAACACGTACAAAAGCTAGCAGTTTGTGGCTGCTCAATTCTGTGCGCAAAATACATCCAGGGGTTAATTAAGCGTGTATTTTGTTGTGGTGACTCAAAGAAAACGTCTTTTCACAGCCAAAAAAAAATACAATTTTCTGTAGCCTAATTCACAATGCGAAGGTTTAATTACAATTTTTTTTCTTGCTGTGTAGCGTTTTAGATAGAAAACACGCAATTGTAACACGCTATTAAAAGCTAGAGTTTGTGGCATGCCAATTCTTCTTGCGCATTTAATAGGGGTTTAATGAAGCGTTGTTTGCTGCTGTGGTGACTTCAAGGAAACCGTTTCTTTTTTCACCGCAAAAATTACAATTTTCTGTACCATAATATCACAAGCGAATGGTTAATTACAATTTTTTTCTTGTTAAGTTAGGTAGAAAAACAACGCACTAGTAACACGTACAAAAGTCTTCGTTTGTGGGCTCAATTCTTATTTGGCGATTTACCATCAGGGGTTAATTAATGCGTTGTTTTTCTTGCTGTGGTGACCCAAAAATAAAACCGTATTTTTCACCCGCCAAATTAAATTGCTTCTGTAGCTAATTCACAGGAGGTTAATTACAATTTTTTCTCTTGTTTGTAGGTAGTAGAAAAGAGCAATTGTTAACACGCTACAAAAGCTAGTGTTTTGGCTGCTCAATTCTTTTGCGCTATTTAAGCCACGGGTTAATTAGCGTTGTTATTTTGCTGTCGGTGACTCCAAGGGAAACCGTCTTTTTCACCGCAAAACATACAATTTTCCTGTAGCTAATTCAAAGCGATGGTTAATTACATTTTTTCTCTTGGTTGTGTAGCGTAGAAAAACACGCAATTGTAACCGCTACCAACAGCTACGTAGTTAGTGGCTGTCAATTCTTTTGGCACATTTACATAGGGGATAATTATGCATTGTTTTTCTGCTGTGGTGACAAAAAATAAAAACCGTCTTTTTTCACTGCCAAAAATTAAAAAATTTTCTGTCACCATAATTCACAAGCAAAGGTTAATTACAAATTTTTTCTCTTGTTGGTGAATAGTAGGATAACACACGCCAATTGTACACACGATACAAATGCTAGCACGTTTGTGGTGCTCAATTATTTTGCGCAATTTTTTAAAAAAAAACATCCAGGGCGTTAATTTAAGCGTTGTTTTTTCTGCATGTGGTGACCTCAAGAAAACCGTCTTTTCAGCCAAAAAATACAATTTTCTGTAAGCTAATTCACAAGCGAAGGTTAATTACTAATTTTTTCTTTGTTGTGTCAGGTAGGAAAAACACGCAATTGTAAACGCTTACAAAGCTTGCAGTTTGTGGTGCTCATTCTTTTGCGAATTTTACATCAGGGGGTTAATTAGGTTGTTTTTGCTGTGGTGGACTCAAGAAACGTCTTTTTCACGCCAAAAAAAAACAAATTTTCATGTAGGCCTATTCACAAAGGCGAAGGATAATTACAATTTTATTCTTGTGTGTAGCGTAGAAAAACAGCAATTGTAACACGCTATAAAAGTGTAGTTTGTGGACTGCTCAATTCTTTTCGCAATTTACATCCAGGGGTTAATGAGGTGTTTGTGCTGTGGTGACTTCAGAAAAACCGTCTTTTTCACGCCAAAAAAATACAATTTTCCTGTACATAATTCACAAGGAAGGTTAATTAAATTTTTTTCTCATGTTATTGTAGCGTAGAAAACACGAATCGTAACACGTACAAAGCTCGTAGTATGTGGCTGTCAATTTTTTGCGCAATTAACATCCGGGGTTAATTAAGCGATGTTTTTTTGCTGTGGTGCTCCAAGAAACCGTCTTTTTCCCGCCAAAAATACAATTTTCTGTAGCTAATTCACAGGCGAAGGTTAATTTACAATTTTTTCTCTTGTTGTGTAGCGTATAGAAAGACACGAATTGTATCTCGCTACGAAAGCTAGCCGTTTGTCGCTGCTAATTCTTTTGGCAATTTATACCAGGGGTTAATTAAGCGTTGTTTTCTCGCTGTGGTCGACTCCAAGAAACCGTTCTTTTTACGCAAAAAATACCCATTTCCTGTAGCCAATTCACAAGCGGAAGGTTAATTACTATTTTTTCTGTGTTGGTAGCGCTAGGAAAACTCGCATTTAACACGCTTCAATGCTCGTGTAGTTTGTGGCTGCCGCATTTCTTTTGCGCTATTACATCCAGGGTTAATTAAGCATTGTTTTTTCTTGTACTGTGGTGGACAAAATTAAACCGTTCTTTTTCACTGCAAAATTAAAATTTTTCTGTACCATAATTCAATGCAAAGGTTAATTACAATTTTTTCTTCTTTTGTGTAAGTAGGAAAACACGCAATTGTAACACGCTACAAAGCTAGCAGTTTGGGGCTGCTCAATTATTTTGCGCAATTTTACATCAGGGGTTATTAAGCGTTGTTTTTTCTGTGTGGTGACTTCCAAGAAACGTTTCTTTTTCCGCCAAAAAATACAATGTTTCCCTGTAGCCTAATTCACAAAGCGAAGGTTAAATAAATTTTTTCTCTAGTTGTGGTGTAGCGTAGTAAAAACGCAATTGTAACCGCTACAAAGCTAGCAGTTTGTGGCTGCTCCATTCTTTGGCACATATACATCAGGGGTTAAGTTAAGCGTTGTTTTTCTGCTGTGGTGACTAAGGAAAACCGTCTTTTTCACCGCCAAAAATAAAATTTTCCTGTAGCCTATTCACAAGCGGAAGGTTAATTACAATTTTTCTTCCTCTTTGCTGTGAGCGTAGAATACACGCAATTGTAAACGCTATAAAGCTAGTAGTTTGTTGGTCTATTTCTTTTGCGCAATTTACACTTGGGTTAATGACAGCGTTGTTCTGATGCTGTGGTGACTTCAAGAAACGTCTTTTTTCACCGCAAAAATTACAATTTGCCTGTACCACATAATTCCACAAGCGAAGGTTAATTAAAAATTTTTTCTTTGTTATTGTAGCGTAGGAAAAACACGCAATTGTAACACGCTACAAAGCTCCGTTGTTTGTGGCTGCTCAATTCTTTTGCGCAATTACATTCAGGGGTTAATTAAGGTCTTTTTCTTCTGCTTGTGGTGACTCCAAGATAACCGTCTTTTTCACGCCAATAAATACAATTTTCTGTATAGCCTAATTCACAAGCGAAGGTTAATTACAATTTTTTTCTTTGTTGTGTAGCGTAGAAAGTCAAGCATTTGTAAACCTCGCTACAAAGCTAGCAGTTTTTGGCTTGTCTATTATTTTGCGCAATTTACATTCACGGGGTTAATTAAAGCGTTGTTTTTGCTGTGGTGACTCAAGAAAACGGTCTTTTTTCACAGCCAAAAAATACAATTCTTCATGTAGCCTAATTACATACAAGCGAACGGTTAATTCAATTTTTTTCTCTTGCTGTGTGCCGTATAGAACAGCAATTGTAACACGGCTATAAAGCTAGTCGTTATGCTGGCTGCTCACATTCTTTTGCGTAATTTACATCAGGGTTATGAAGGATGTTAAGCTGCTGTGGTGAGACTTCGAGAAACCGTTTTTTTCACGCCAAAAATTACCAATTTTCCTGTACCATAATTCACAAGCGATGGTTAATTACAATTTTTTTCTCTTGTTATGTAGCGTAGAAACTCGCAATTGTAAACACGCTACAAAGCTCGTAGTTTGTGGCTGCTCATTTTCTTTTGCGCATTTTACAATCCAGGGGTTTAATTTAAGCGGTTGTTTTTTGCTGTGGTTGACAAAAAATAACCGTCTTTTTCACCGCCAAAAATTAAAATTTTCTGTACCATTATTCACAAGAACGGTTAATTATATTTTTTCTCTTGTTGTGTAACTTAGTAAAAACACGCAATTGTAACGACATTACAAAGCTACAGTTTGTGGTGCTCAATTATTTTGCGCAATTTACATCAGGTTATTAAGCAGTTGTTTTTTGCTGTGGTGACTCCAAGAAACGTCTTTTTCACGCAAAAAAAATACAATTTTCCTGTAGCCAATTCACAAGCAAAGTTAATTACAATTTTTTCTCTTGTATTTGGTGTAGCGTATGAAAACACGCATTGGTAACACGCTACAAAGCTAGCAGTTTGTGGCTGCTCAATTCTTTGCGCATTACATAGGGGTTAATTAAGCGTTGTTATTCTGCTGTGGTGAACAAAAAATAAACCGTCTTTTTCACCGCCAAAAATTACATTTTACTGTAGGCATAATACACATAGCAATAGGTAATTACATTTTTTCTCTTGTTGTGATAGCGAGGAAAAACACGCAAATTGTAACACGCTACATAAGCTAGTATAAGTTTGTGGCTGTCAATTATTTTGCGCAATTTAATCCAGGGGTTAATTAAGCGTTGTTTTTATGCTGTGGTGACAAAAATAAACCGTCTTTTTTTCCGCAAAAATTAAATTTTCCCTGTACCATTATTTACAAGGCAAAGGTTATATCTACAAATCTTTTCTTTGTTGCTGTAGCGTAGAAAAACACTCCATTTGTAACACGTCTACTGTTTCAGGCGCGGCGCCGCATGCTCCGCGGCCGTCCCACTGTTCTTACGGGTCGGCCACGGCTGCTGAGGCTGTCCGCAGCCGTGGTCCTTCTCCTCTTGCCGGGAGCTTTCTGTACCTTACTCACTCCCCGCTCTGTCCCTCAACTCTGACAGCCGTCCGCGTGCAGTAATCCCTGCTTAAGGCGCGCGTGCGAACGGTGGTCCTGATTTAAAGGCCAGGCACCTTTAATTGGATAATTGAAGGCCGATGGGTCTATATATTCGGTAGAGGCCCCTAGCACTCGTGCCAGTCTGTTGGTGTGTTTTGGAGCGTTTAGTGTGTATAGAGTTCAGCCTTGATTTCCCGTGTACCAGTCCGCCTCTTCTCGTTCGGACCTTGTCTGTTTGGCCGCCTGCCGATCGACATGTATGCCCTTGTCTCTGACTCTACGAACCTATGCTGCCTGAATGGGACCTTCTGCTCTGTCCCCGACTTACACCTCCGGATTACGTCTTCTGCTACCACGCTGTACCCCGGGCCGCTTCAATTCGAAGCTAAAGGTCACGTCAGGGTATAGACCTAGTGGTAGCTACACGCGCAGCTAGTCCATCGTCTTTGCTCGGGGGCTTGGTGAAAATCCGGAAGCTACTTAGACTCCCGGTCCCTTGCGTGGCCATAGCTATCATCGCTTTCGTTGGACCAGCGGACACTCCCTCGTTACAGCTACAAAAGCTCAGTAGTTTGTAGTTGCTCAATTCTTGCTTGCGCAATTTCTCCTGGGTTAATTAAGAGTTGTTCTGTGCTGTGTGACTCAAAGAAACCGTCTTTTTCACCGCAAAAATTACATTTTTCCATTGTACCATAAGTCACAAGCGAAGGTTAATATTTCAATTTTTTTCTTTGTTGTGTAGAGTAGAAACCCACGGCAATTGTAACCCCCCCCTCTCCGCTACAAAGATTAGTGTTCGTGGCTACTCAATTCTTTGCGCAATTTACTCCCAGGGGTTAATTAAGACCGTTGTTTTTCTGCTGTGGTGACAAAAATAAGCGTCTTTTTCACGCCAAAAATTAAACAATTTTTCCTGTAGCATAATTTCACAAGCGAAGGTTAATTATAATTTTTTTCTTGTTAGTGTGCGTAGAAAAAAACGCATATTGTAACAGCTACAAAGCTAGTTGTTTGTGGCTGCGCATTCATTGCGCAATTTTTACATCCAGGGGTTATTAAGACGTGGTTTTTTTTGCTGTGGTGACAACAATAAACGTCTTTTTCACGCAAAAATTAAAATTTTTGTGCATTAACTTCACAAGCAAAGGTTAAATTCCAATTTTATCGCTTGTTGTGTAGCGTAGAAAACACGCTAATTGTAACACGTACCAAAAGCTAGTTAGTTTGGGGCTGCTCAATTCTTTTGCGAATTTATATCCGGGGTTTAATTTAAGCGTTGTTCTGCGTTGTACTAGTAAAAAGAAACTTAGTTTTCACCGCCACAGAAGAAATTCTTAGGCATAATTTCATATCCGCAAGGTTAATTAAGCTGTTAGTGCTTTTATATTCAGTAAATTCTCAGGAGTTTTTAAATCGGCACATACAAGTAATTTTTCTTGCCCATTTGTGGGAGCTCGCAATTTATACCAAGGTGCTTAACAAGCTAGTTACTGGGTTCATTGAGACCGTCAAAATTAAGGGTGTATATTTATCATTATACGATATCTTCATCAAACAGTGTCTGTACATTTTAGCAAAACAAACAGTGTATTGGTCAGACAGAGTGGTGCAGGCTCTTAACCTGCGTATGGCAGAGGGACAAACATTACCAGGCCCAGGTCGCTGCACAGTCAATATGGGGACGTAGCCATCAGGGGGTCACTCGGTGAGGCAACAACTGCCGTGCTCATCTAGTGGCCGTGTGTTGTTCAGCAACCCACTGGTTTCTTGAATGGTTGACTTAGGTCATACACTTCCTCCAGATGACATACTGACAACCCCAGCAAGAGTCAGTGGGAACGATAGAGACCAACCTTAGTTGGCATGGCCAAAGGAGGGGTCAGCGGCCCTCAATGTCCTCAAACCCGCCTGATCCATCCGGTTCCCTCGCCAGAGATCTACTATGTGGTCTTGGTCAGCGCACTATTTAGTGAGGAATGAACAATTTTGTAGCGAGGGCTGTCAGCTCGCTACGTGGCAGTGAAGAAATGGGGCCAATAAAACCCATGCTTCTTGCAGTAGGCGGAAAGTATAGATGTGGAGTTGTGGAATGGGAGGTTCATGTTGTGACGGGGTCAGCCTCTTGCATACCACAGGACCAGTGATGAGGACAAGCGTGATGATGAAACACAAATAGATGATGATGTAAGACGACCGCACTGGGAGCCGGGGTGGAGCATAGGGGCTTCATCATGTCAGGAGAAGGGGCGTCAGCTTGCGCCTCAGCAGCGGCGCAGCAGCAAGGTGGGTGTTGTGGGACGCTGAGTCAGCAGGATAAGCAGCAGTTTGAGCTCGGGAGCAAGCGCCAGGGGGTTAAAAACCCGCTTGCAGGTCAACGAAAAGTAGCGGCACGGGGCTCAGCAGCGGGCAGCGGCGGCAGTAGTCATAAGTGCGAAGCGTTGGCAGGTAAAAATCGATACTCGGCGGTGTGGCGAGGGATTCTTTGCTAAGACACCCGGAAGGAGCCGAATATGGGTATATGTAGAATCTGTAGGCCTGAACTGTGAAGCATGGACACCACGGCCTGCGTCAACCACAGGCAGCCGTCACCACTCGGTGGCCTGGGAGATACGTGTGGCTCAGATGTGGTCGGTCCATCCTGCCGCAGGCCTTCCAAGAACCGCAGCATGTCACGCAGTGACCAGTGGCACGCATGCCATTGCAGCCAGTCAAGGCCTACACACCTTGCAGAAGGGAGCTGTTTCTCTTTGAAATTATCTCCCGGTCAGATGCTCTGTCCTCGCTATCATGGCGCAGCAGTGTTCAGGAGAGGCGATTGCAAAGGTGGAGACAACGGTATGCGTCAACCTCCTAAGGTGCAGAAGAAGCTGACTGTAATCCTTCCAAGTTGTTGGATGCCTGCACGTCCTTCCCTTTCCAAATGGTATGACTCTGCACGTTCAGAGAAAACTTATGGCATGTGACCGAGCAGATGGAGAGTTTCCAAAGCGTAAATTAATTTTCCAAAAGGCAGTTCCGCACTTCCATAAATTAGTGAACAGCGGAGGTAGCGCCAGTCCTTGTGTGTTCGTTTGTTCCAAGGTGCTCAGGAGCGGGGACGTCTGGAGCTGTAACTACGGTCAGGGCCAGTAATGTTAACTTACGGCCCACAGGGTGAATGTGCTTCCGGCTCCAGCACACAACAACTCTGGACAGGAGATGCCCGGCTATAGCCTGAAGTTGGCAAACTGCGGCTCCTGAGCCAATGTCCGCTCTCCTCCACACCCCACCATCTCAAGCCTCCACACGAACTGCTCCAATCATACCACATGTGTAGGGCCACGCGGTGTCCGCAGTTATACACCTAGGGCTTGCTCTGGCGAATGAAGTCACACAGGGGAGGAACTGATCGGTCATGCAGCAAGAAATATCGATGTGTGGCTATTCCGCGCCAACTGCAAATGGAACCCTGGTGCAGGACAATGGGAGGACAACATGGTGTCGCGCTGCCAACAAGGAGGGATGGTCCATAGCCTGCATGGCGCACGTGTTCAATTTGGTTGTGAAAAGGTTCCTGAGTCTTCCACGATCCTTCGAGAGATTCTGAAAATGGCAGGAAACTGTGCATGACTTTCATCCATTCCTACACAGCCAGGAAACCCTCCTCGAGTTACGCGGCAGATCGGCCTCCCCTACACACTATGATATGCGCATGTTTCCACCGTTGGAATTCCGCCTGCACATGTTGGACCGACTGTTTGAAACAGAGAAAGTCCTATTACGATTTTTTGATGGATCGGCGGGACAGGAGAACTCCCTGTGTAACTTTGATGTCAGCCAGTGGCAGCTTCCATGCGTGCTTACTGCCGTTTGTTGAGGCCATTCGACGGAGGCACGTTATTTGTCAGTTAGCAGGGCACGAAGGGATGATTATGGTCATTCCACTGGTTCAGTCCTGGAACAGATGCTGAAAAATCTAGTTGGGAGGGGAATGGGTGATGGCGACTATATCTTGCGGCCACATGAGCTCGTTGTGGGGACTGAAGTGGGAGGAGGAGGAGGACATTGGCGAGAAGCATTGTTGGTGAAATGAGTTGACTTTTTCTCCCAGGTGACAAGAGGATAGGAGCAGGAGCAGATGGAGGAGGTAGATGGAGATGAGTGAGACGAGGCAGAATGGACACAAAGCACCGTGGCAGTATTACGTGGAGATGGAGGCAGGAAGCCCTCGGGTCACTTGTGCAGCTGGCCCGCCTGCATGCTGATTTGCTGGTAGTGACAGACGAATAGTCAGCTTCCGAGAGAGGAGACTTCTGGTCTTCCACCTATTGCGACCCTTCCGTACGCGTCCAAAATGGGAGCCTTGTTCACAGCTATTGAGAGGGAGGGACAACTCAATTTCTATTAGGCGAACAATCTCTACGTAGTCAGTTGGTGCTGCCTTTGTGCGGCATGTCCCTCTCTGAAAGGTTGATGGGGGGTCTTTCAGCGCTCAGTTACTACACTTCTGCGCGGTGATGGGGGAAGGTGGGGGGATCGGAGCAGTACCAGCTCCATCAGCAGAATCTAAGTCTGGAGTCACCTGATGGAGCACAGCTTACATTTACGCCTAGTTTGAGGAGGGCGTCACAGACAGCAGCAGCAGCAGCAGCAGGCCCTGGAGCAGACCTGAACAACAGGTGGTGGCTACTTGGAAAGCCACTCTGCACCCCAGTTAGGAATTATCCGCTGGACTACTGGGCAGCAAACTAGATGAGTCGGGCCAGCAAATAGCCGAAGGTTTTCAGTGGAAAAGTGATCTGCCGGCCGTAGTGTGGCATCAGAGGGGTGTTCAGTGCGGCGGGGGTTCCATCGTTACCCCAAGGAGAACCGCTTGTCACGGGAAATGTGAAACGATGACCTTTGTCAAGATGAATAAGGCGTTGGAACGGCCAGGGGTTTTCCAACACCAAGCCTTAGGCGCTCAGACTACATCAGGCAGGAGCCTCACCAAACTGTGAGAAAATGAGTTGGTTCATAAAAAAAAACTACCTGCTCAGATATTCTGATGCCGCCACCCGCTGATGACACATTGCTGACAGTTTCTCATCTGCCACCAAAACCATCTTTTACCAGGGACTGGTATTGCACCACCTCCACACTCTCGTTCATCATTGCCACTGTCTGACTCATGATGCTGCTGTGGTTGTTGCCGTGACCTCCACACTGTTCCTTGTGCCACTCTCTGACCTCATGCTGTTGCTCTGCCGACGTCACCTTACCAGTCTCTGATATTGTGACACTTGGGGCCTACTCCAGTTTTTGCCACCTCCAGAATGTGAATGGGCCAACTTTTCTGGGACCCTCATTGCTGCTGCTGTGGCTGCTGCGTGGGACTAGACCATGTGTCATTGTGCCACTCTAGTGGCCTAGTCTGTTTTTGGCACCTCAGAATATCATTGTGCACTGTTGACTCATGTGCTGTGTAGGTGCTGCCGTATGACTAAACTACCTGTGTCATTGTGCCACTGTCTGAACCTCATGTGCTGCTGTGGCTGCCTGCAGTGACCTAACACTGTGTTCACTTGGTTTTATGGCACTGTATGACCTCATGCTGCTGCTGTGGCTGCTGCGTGACTCTCACAAATTTGTCATTGTTGCCACTCTCTGACATCATGCCTGTTGCTCTGCCGCGTCACTCCCACTCTCTGTCATGTTGCTCTCTGTGGCTTTCTCCTGTCTTTTGCACCTACTGAATGTGATATTGTGCCACTTTTTACCTCATGCTGCTGCGTGTGGCTGCTGCCGTGCTAGACATGTGTCATTGTGCCACTTGTGGCTTATTTCGGTTTTTGTTGCCACTCCAGAATGTCGATTGTGCCATGTCGGACCCACATGCGTGCTGCGGCTGTGGCTGCTGCCGTGACTCCCACTGTGTATTGTCCAATCAGTGGCTACTCTGTTTTTGCCACCAAATCTCCATAATGTCATTGTTGCCAACGTGTCTGACCTTTCATTGCCTGCTGCTGTGGCTGCGGCGTGACTACAACACTGTGTAATGTCCACTCTGTAGCCTACTCCTGTTTTTGCCACCTCGATTGTAATTGTGCCTCTGTTCTGACCTCATGCTGTTGCTTGTGGCTGCTGCGTGACCTCCACACTGTGTTGTCATTGTCCACTATGTGGCCTACTCTTGTTTTTGCACCTCCAGAATGTCTTTTGTGCAACTTGTCTCATCCTAATGCGCTGCTGTGCTGTATGCCGTTGACAACACACTGTCATTGTTTGACACTGTCTGACCTCTGCTGTGCCTCGATATTGTGGACTGCTGCCGTGAACCTACAACTGTGTCCTTGTGCCACTCGTCTGACAAATGCCTGCTGATGAGGTGCTGCAGTGACCTAACCACTGTTGTCATTGTGCCCACTGTCTGAACTTCATGCGGCTGCTGTGGCTGCTGCCGTGATCTACACACTGTGTTCATTGTGCCACTGTTGACCTATGCTGCTGTGTGGCTGCTGCCTGTGACCTCAAACTGTGTCAATAGTGCCACTTGTGGGGCATACTCTGTTTATTGACCACCTCCAGGAATGTCATTGTGCCACCTGTCTGCCCTCATGTACTGCTGTTGTGGCTGTGCCGTAACCTACACACTGTGTCATTGTGCCACATCTGTGGCCCTAATCCCGTTTTTGCCACTCCAAGAAATATCATTGTGCCCACTGTTCTGACCTCATGCTGCTGTGGCTGCCGCCATCATTCCACACTCTGTCATCATGATGTTGCCACATGGAGCCTCAGCTTGTTTTTTTACAGGCTGTCGTGCCATGACTTTCATCAGGCTCACATTCTCCCCCTTCAGTTTTTTTGGTCAGTGTGTTTTGCCCTCTTAGTGCCCAGGGAATATAAGAGCGATTCTAAGAGCGGCAGCGTCATTGCGTTTTGTCATACAAAAAACAACAACATAGTATTGAGACCAAAACCAGCACCCTCTGCATATTTAAGCATGGCACATTCTCAGCACTCTGCAGGCTCTGTGACAGCTGGAAAATAGCTGTTTTTTAACGTGATTCGTCCGAAGTAATTCGGAACGAAGGTTTTTTTTGCCGAGAAATTCGGCGAAGTGAACGAACCAAATTTTGGGAAATTTGCCCATCTCTAAATATGAGCCATAAAGATCTAAATGAAACCACATTGCCCTTGTAGCAATTTGTAAGGGAATACATGTGTCCAGCAACTCAACATCGCAGCTGAGCTAACTGTAGTTATCTAGCCATGTTTTGTTGGATAAAATATGTAAAACATCACTGCTATCCTGAAGAAAACCAGGAACCAAGGAGACAAGAGGCTGAAGAAAAGCATCCAACCTCTCAGACAATGTTTAACACTATGAGCTTATCCCTGACACAATAGATCTCATAAGAGGAGAAATAACCTGTTTGTGTGTTTTTTAGGTAAACCTTACGGTAAGGAAGTGACAGGCTATTGAATTAACAGTTGTTGTGCCTGTCTGTCATTGAAAATACCTAGTGCTACTCCTCCCTATTCAAAGACTCAATTTGTAGCTGAAATTTTTAGGTGGGATTGGCAGGTAAAGGGAGGTACGTGGAGTCATCAGAGAGGAGGGACATTATTTGACTATATTAGTCACCCCTATCCAAAACTACCACTGTGCGCTCCCTGTTGGCCATCTTGAAAATAAGATTTTTCAATAATGCCTTATGCTGATTTTTAGACAAATTGGAACAAACATGTTCACGATTGGAAAGATTTTGTAATTCCTTTAATTCATGCTCAACTAAAAATTGGAATTTGGCCATATAATTAGTCCTAGACTGCAAAGGATAGAAATCAATATTATGTAACCTGATGAGATTAGAAATACACTCACTTCTATGTTTTGTTATGGAATAAACACCTGTTTTTTTTTTTTATAAAGGAGTGCTGGATACCACATATTCCTTAATTGTGGCTACAGACGTGCCTTTAATATCTTAGAATGAACCTGTAGGTTGCATGTTGCTTACATGCGTAACAAAGCACACATTTCTGTACATGGAAGCATCAGACAGTAAATTCCATAACAATACTTGTTTTCTACATACATGAAGCATAGATCAAAGGGTTTATGTGGACACTCTGGGCGACATGTATGAAGCTCGCCGGGTCGGGGCGCGCTTTTCCGCTAGTTTTCCGGCGAAATCTGCGCCTGATTTATGTCGGGGCCGGGGCGCGCTCATACATAAAATTTAAAAAGTCCGCCGCGCCTCGCCAGGGGTGGGTTAGGCGCAGTGCGGGACTTAGGCCCCGTGGGGGCTGGCTTGCCGGCCCTGAGATTCGCCACCGGAAAGGTAGTGCACTCACACATGGGGGGAAAAGTCCGCCGCGCCTCGCCATGTTTTAGGCGCAGTGCGGGGACTGAGGCGCAGTGCGGCGCTGCACCTATGATTCGCCGTTCGAGGAGGTGCACTCGTACATGCGGGGAAAAGTTCCCTGCACCTCGCCAGTGTGTGGGGCACAGTGCGGGGGCATGGGCGCAGTGCGGGACTTAGGCGCCTTTGCGGGGACTGCCCCGAAAATCTGTTCCGATGCGGGGACAGGCTGGAGAACAGCGAGAAATCATTTCACATGTCGGTGCGGAGTATGAATCAAAAATCGCCTTATAAAGGCGTTAAACATTCTCAGAAAAGAGCTGAAACCTTAAAAATAAGAAATACATAAAATAAAATCACTTTCCAATATCCTAATTCAAGAAGTAGGATAGAGGAACTGAGCGGGAAATACAGTAATTCAAATTCTAAAAGCATTCTCATTGGTCGGCAAAAAACCGGCCAATCGAATAGGGGGACAGGAACAAAAAAAGAATAGACACAGAACAAAAGTTCAAAATACAGAAAAAATGCAGAAAGAGCTGATTGGTTGAGCAGCGGGGCTTGGCTAGCTCAGCCAATCAGAATAGGAGCGACAAAGACCCATTAAAACCTTTATGGAGAACTATTGACCAATCAGAATCAAAGGGGGCCCAGTTCAAAATACAGTAAAAATGCAAGATAGAGCTGATTGGTTGAGCTAGCGGGGGCTTGTTCTATCCCAGCCAATCAGAGGCGGCGAGCAATCTTCTCCCATTTTTTGGGGGGGCCCCCCTTTCCGACCTTTAGGGTGAGGATGGAGTTGACTAAAAAAAATAATTTTTTATTAAGTGTAAAAAGTATCATTAAAAAAACTGAAACCCTTTTATAAACATAATTAATAAAATCCTAACAATGCGTTTTTGACGAGAGGCGCTACTAGGAAATTTGCAATGAGAAATTGCCCGGGAAATACAGTAATTTAAATTGTTTAAGCGCTTCTCATTTGGGCGGCAGAAGCAGCCCTCAGAAAGGGCGCAAAAACCCCTTAAAAGCTATGGAGAAGTTTTGACCCCTCAGAAATAGGAGCGAAGTGTCCCATTTAACCCTTGGGGAAATATAGACCAAAAAAATCAAAGGGGGGACAGTTCAAAATACAGTAAAAGACAGAAAAGAGCTATTGGGTGACTAGGGTGCTTGGGTACCCAGGGCCAATCAGAGGTGGAAAATTCCCCATTGTAGTCATGGGGGGACGGCGCACTGAATCTCGGTCAGGCCCTGCGGCATGAATATTAATAAAAAAAACATTTTTATTAGTGTAAAACATTTTCAGATAAAGAGCTAAAACCTTCTGTAAAAATAAATCAGTTAAATCCCGAACACCGCGTTTGTCGCCGAGACCGTCGCTACATATGGAATTGCAATAGAGAGAATCGCCGGGAAATACAGTAATTCAAATTGTTTAAGCTCTTCTGAATGGTCGTCATAAACCAGCCAATCAGAATAGGAGCGACAGTGGACCATTATTTGGAGGAGAGTTGATCAATCAGAATAGGAGCGACAGGGAACCATTATAACCTATGGAGAAAAAATTGACCCAATATAAATTTCCCAAAGGGGGGACAGTTCAAAATACAGTAAAAAGGCAGAAACGAGCTGATTGGTTGAGCTAGCGGGACTCGTCAGCTTAGCCATCAAGCGCGAGCTACTTTCTCATAGAGTTCTATGGGGAAAAGAAATTCCGAGCGAGCTCTGTGATTGGCTAAGTTAAAAGAGGCGCCGTTATTTGGACCAATGGGAGAGCGAGTGACGAAAAGTGGTCCAAAGAATGACAAGTGGTTAACTGGAGACAGGGTGCTGGACGCCCAAGGCTCATTGTTATGCTTGGTGTACAAAGGCTAGCTTTTCTTGTCTGGTCCCACAGAAGAGCTACTGTAATACAAACTGCTTAAATGAAGTAATACTAGCTATGCGTAACTAGAGAAGCCTGGGTGCCAAAGCAAGCTTTTGGATGCCCCCCCCCCCCACCCGCCTCCCTGACCACGAACATTTACCGAGACCTCTTAGGTCATGCAATTACTAGATAATTCAAGATAATAGACCTCACAAGATAATACACCTTACTATAGATTTCACCATCATAGCGCTACCAAACAAATCCACTATACCAAGACCAACATTACCAATAGCACTACTACATATGGACCTGATTATACCGCAACCACAAATTACCACCAAACAGTGACTGAATAATATCCGTATACTATTACTGAATAAAGATCTTTATATAAAAAAGACCTATATCACCGCCATATAGTGACCAAATAGTGGTATATACCAGTGTACAAAAGTGCCCTCCAGACAGTATATTACCTCCATACAGTGACCATATAGTGGTAGATATGTGTACATGGGCTCTGCTCACATATAAGCGATAACAGCGCAGTTACATCTTGTGACTCACAGGTGATGTTTCTCTGACGAGTCGTTGACTTTCTCTTTTGTTCTGCATCCAGTCCAGACCACCATGACGACTTCTCCCAACCACCACTTGTCCCTACAGATTTAGACACAAATATATTAGGATCCTCGCTTTTCCATCACCTCAATCCCTGCCCCCACTCTTTTACAAACTTCCCAAGGGTGGGAGAACGGGTACAGGCCATGGCTTAGGGACCATATAGGCAGGCAGGGTTCAGGTAGGCTATAGAGGGTCACGCAGGTAGCAAGCAGGGTTCAGGTAGGCTATAGAGGGCCATGCAGGCAGGCAGGGTTCAGGTAGGCTATAGTGTGGTCATATAGGTAGCCAGGCAGGATTAGGTAAATTATAGGGGGGTCAGGTAGGCTATAGAGGGGTCAGGAAGGCTATAGGGGGTCATATAGGTAGTCAGGCAGGGTCAGGTAGGCTATAGGGGGGTCAAATAGGTAACCAGGGTCAGGTTGGTAGCAGGCAGATTCTGGTAGGTAGCCAGGCAGAGTCAAGTAGGTAGCCAGGGTCTGGTAGGTAGCCAGACAGGGTCAGGTAGGTAGCCAGGGTATGGTAGGTAGCCAGGGTCAGGCAGGGTCTGGTAGGTAGCCAGGGTCAGGTAGGTAGGCAGACAGACAGGGTCTGGTAGGTAGCTAGGCAGGATCAGGTAGGTAACCGGGGACTGGTATTTAGCCAGGCAGGGTCTGGTAGGTAGCCAGGGTCTGGTAGGTATCCAGGCAGGGTGTGGTAGGTAGCCAAGTAGGGTCAGGTCCGGAGCCAGGGTCAGGTAGGTAGCCATGGTCAGGTAGGTAGCCAGGAAGGGTCAGGTAGGTAGGCAGAGTCAAGCAGGGTGTGGTAGGTAGCCAGGCAGGGTCAGGTACATAACCAGGGTCAGGTATGTAGCTAGTGTCTGGTAGGTAGCCAGGGTCAGGCAGCCAGGCTACTTCAATGTAAAAGAAAATAAGAAATCCCTTTCTCACCTGTCTCTCGCTCCCTCGCAGCTCGGCTCCCAGACAGTCTGTGCTCGGCGCGGGCGGCACGATGATATGACGTCATCGCGTCGCCCACGTCAGCACTGTGGGCCGGCGCCTTGCTAGGCTTAAGGCCTAGCAGGCAGGTTAGTAGAGCAGAGCACAGGCAGCTGCACTCTGCTAACACCAGACAGTCCTGCCTTTGAATGCTGGGGTTGGAGGGCCTGGGCGTTCAGAAGCAGGATGCGCCGGGCACTGCAGCTCCGCGCCCGCCTTCAGTGAACTGTTATGTCATTACAGGCGGATGCATGAGCAGAACTACCAGGGCAACAGATGTGTCAGCAGCTGTCCCGGAGCCCGGGCCCCCTAAGGGCCTAGGCCCCATGGCAGCTGCTACGTCTGCTACTCCTGTAGTTACACAACTGCTAGCTATGATAAAAAGGTTTCATAATACACAGTGCATTAAAACTTGCTGTGTATGCGGCTACAAAGCCACAGACTAATGAGTGCTTACATTGCTCCCTGTCCACCTCTGGAAACACCTATAATGGGCACGTGAACACCAAAACTGGACCATGAAACCTTAGAAGAAGGTGATCTGGTCAGATGATTCATTTTTTCTTTTCCATTGTATGGACAACCAGGTAAGTGTGTTACTTTAGCTTCACTCTATATATTTAGTAATTTATTCAATTATTAATTTATATAAATAAATGTATTGCTGCAAAAAATAATGCATTTTAATGATTATTCAAACAGTTACTTTCCTACTAAATTTATTTTTAACAAAATCATGGTCTTTCTCCTATAGTGTCGTAAAGCTTCTAAACATGAAGCTTTAAATGGTTATTACAAACCACAAGATGAGTAAATTGCTTCTGTATATTTTTGGTTTCCATGTACTTTCATGTTTTGTAACAAACCCATTCACGGTGGCTGGATGAGTCTTCTCCAAAATGTTCATACAGACTTGTTTACAAATCTCATTAAATGGTGATAGGTTTTATAAAAATAATGGAAAACCTCTCATTAGCTATGCAATACAAACTTACAAAAAACCTTAGATGCTTTATGTAAAAGGGTTTAAAGGGTTTTTATTTTTTTGTTTATACAAGTAAGAAAATTGATTAAGAAAAAAAAAAAAGAAATAGGCAAAAACCAAAAATCTTACTAATTTTTTTAATTAAAATGGGGAATATCAAATCTCCCAGTATGTAAATGTCAGTCGAAAAACTTTTTTTTTCCCTCGTTTTTGGACCTAGGGCCACTGTATGAAAAGTCTTGGTTTAGGGTTTTTTACAGGGCTGATTTGGTCATTTTTGGATGCGATTTTGTGCCCCCAGAAAGATCAAATTTCGCCTAAACAGTTTTTTTCAGAAAAAGGTTTTGAAATGCACTTTTTAGGTGTAGTTTTTGACACGGTTTTATCTTGACTAGCCTACAACATTACAACTTTACAACCCACACCCAAAACCACATTACAACCACGCCCAAAACTGCACCAAGGTTTTGGGTGAGATTGTAAAGCTCTCCATTGATTCCTATGGGTATTTTTAGTTTTGGGAAAACACTTAAAGATGACAAACACTTCTTTTTTAGGCCCGAAAAGACCCAAAAAAGCTGGAAAATGTGTACAAAAACGATCCAAAAAGGGATAAGTAAACACAATACAGTTTTACAAGGAAACAATGAAAATGGGGAAATGGGGTGTTTGGGAAGTTTTTTTGGGGGGGTTTTGGCTCCGAAAAAAAGGAACATTGGAAACAAGTGTTTGGACAGATAATTGGATCTTTCCAATTCCAATCCAAAACTCAACTAGCTCAAAGGGTGGTCGTTTTTTTAGCTTTTCTATTCAGCAAAAAGTTTTCAGCTGTTAACATACTTACAATGGTTTTCAAGGGGTTTTAAAAAATCCCAAAAGTTTCTTCACGTTAGCAAAACAATTACCTTAGAACACGGGGGATGGTTGTTTGGAAAGGGGCCCCTATTACCCATGGATTTGATTAAAAACCCAAGTTTTATGTTTATAGTTTGTAAGGGAAAAAAGACGAGACTCATCATTCAGCCCGTTGTGCAAGGTGTTGATCCAGAGGAAGGGGAAAAAAAAAAAATTTAGGTAGAAGCCAATTGTCCCCATTTTAGGGAAAAATTCCTTGATCCAATCTGGCAATCGGAAAAATTGGGTCATGCCCCCCTCCCAAAACCTGACACTTAATTGTTATATTTTATGCTCCGAAATGCATCCAAACCCTTTTTTTAACTCTGTTTTGTGAATTACCCGAAAGTTCCTCTGGCAGAGAGTTACATTTTACTTTTCGTAAAAAAATCCCTTTTATGTTTATGTAGAAACTTTCTTCCTCAAGATGTAGAGGGGCCCCCCTTGTTTGAACAGTCCCCGGGGATAAATAAAATTTTGGGGGAGATCGTATATTGACCCTTTTTTTGGGTGATTTAAAAATATTTATTATGTCACCCCCCAAAGGGCTTTTCTTAAACAAATAACCCCAATCTGTAAACTTTTGGGTACTGTAGTTCACCCCTCCTTTTATTATTTTTGTTGCCCCCCTTTTTACCTGTTAAGTCAAAATGTTTTCCCGTGCATGGGGCCCAAAATGTACCCCAATATTCATGTGTGGTCAAAAAGGACTTGTAAAAGGGGGAATAATGTTTCATCATGTGCCTCTATGCCCCCCTTTAAGCACCCTGATCCTTTTTCTTGGGGAGCGGTTACACTGGCTGTACAATTAATTTTATGTCCACCATATTCCAATCCTTTCTCCA
>JAODAL010013151.1:0-92426 GCA_025379985.1 Phyllomedusa bahiana
TCTTCTCATTTTCTCTCTCTCTCTCTCTCTCTCCTCTCATATCTCTCTCATATCTCTCCCCTCCTCTCAATCTCTCTCTATCTCTCTCTCTCTTCATTCTCTCTCATATCTCTCTTTTCTCTCTCTCTTTCTCTCCCCATATCTCTCTCTTTCCTCTTTTCTCATATCTCTCTCTCCCTCTCTCTCTCTCATATCCCCCCCCCCCCCTCTCTCTCTCTCTCATATCTCCCCCTCTCTCTCTCTCTCATATCTCCCCCCTCTCTCTCTCTCTCATATCTCCCCCCTCTCTCTCTCTCTCTCTCTCTCTCTCTCTCTCCCATATCTCTCTCGCTCTCTCTCTCTCTCTCCCATATCTATCTACACACACACACACACACACACACACACCACACACACTTTTATATATATATATAAAATATATATATATATATATATATATATAATATATATATATATATATATATATATATATATATATTGGCGGGGTAATAACACAATCGGAGTAAAACATATTCTATTGCAAACTTATTCTTCATGCTGATAACTCGGGACACATACTAAAGGGAGGATGCGAATATACCTATTGATGTGTCGATTATAAATGAGTTATAGTTATATTCATTATAAATGAGTTATACTACTTCTAACATTAAAGTAACTTCAGGAAGACTTATGAAACCACATGTTACTGAGGAAGTGGAAAGGAGTCCTCCCACCACTGAATCTCAAAACATCCCTGGAAACCTCCTCCTGGCAGCCTTGAATAGTCTGGATAAAGAATTTGAAATAGAGAAGTTACACATTTAAATTCAATGCTAAGGCTATAAGAAGGTTATGCCGTAAAAACAACCACCTCCCTGCGCACACATGGCGCAAGTCTGTTTCACATCTTTCCCCACTTTTTTTGCGGTTTCCCAGTATATTCTATGGTACAGTGAATGATACCATTTGGAAGTACATCTTGTGAAACAAAATAAAAGCCTTAATATGTCTGTGTAGGTGGAAAAATAAAAAAAAGTTGAGGCTCTGGGTAGGTGAGGAGGAAAAAAAGGAACGTGACAAAATTTGGCTGCAGTGAGAAGGGGCTAATACTAATACTTGGGCAGTGTAAACTTAGACTTGACAGTCTTACAATGCACCACATTTATTCTAGTGTTCATAAATCTGGTGCATATATAGATAGTCTACTCTTAAAGGGGTTTTATCGTTACAAAGATCATGTCTCAGATTATGGGGACAGTAAAAAAAGCACTTTTGAAATTTGGGGTTGCATTAACTCTGTCACTTGGTTTAGCAGATATCAGCTTCGCTGTAAATCTGTGTTCTATTTCTGCTGTTTCTGGTCAGAACGCCCCCTGGTCGATTCCTGTGCCCTAGACACGCCCCCTGCACTGTGATTGGCTGGCTGACATTTCATTCAGCTTGTTGGGATATGCCCCTAGACAGGAAACGTCATGGCCACGCCCCCTCGCTGTGATTGGCTGCCTGCACACTCTGTTTACTCCCCTCTGAGCTGTTAAAATCGATAGTGAAACCAGAGTCGCTGGCTCTATGTACATCTCACTCAGGGGGAAGGATCTGGGCAATTACGCCTGTTTAAAGGGCTTTTTCCAAGAGGTTGTTTCACCTCCTCACAGTTCGTCCTTAAGCTGCTACTTTGAAAAGAAGGCGTTCTGTTCCTCAGATCGGAATGCAAGCCCCGCCTCCTTATGGGCGTCCTCATCTGTAGTGTATAACTAAGGATTCAACACTGCATCTGTATAAGCTGCTTGTGTAGTGCAGTGCATAGGTGATCACTTGGGGCAAGAAGGGGTTTGGGGTTAAAGCCCCATGTTTTTTTTTTTTTTTAAAAATTGTACACATTGTAAAGATATGAAAATATATTGTAACATTATAATTTTTAATATATAATACCCCACCCCCAAACAAACACACACACACACAACACACACAGAAAGCTCCCCTATATATTTCCCCACCCCATAGTCACACCAAGCATTTCCCAAATATGTGTTAAAATGATATACTCTCGGGTTTAGACATGATTAGGGAAAAAATTTTTTATTGTATTTTATCTTTAAGAGATTGACATATATATTTTAGTCTTTTTAATTGTTAGAATTTCGGGGGGGGGGAAATACCCTTGTTTGTAAGCTCTTTAGGCCCTCGTTCACCGGTTATTTGGGCACATTTGGGCCCGGGATTTGGTTTTAGTAGGGGCCAACCCCGTCCCTGTCATTCGGAATAAAGCTCCATAAGAACAGGGGAAACCGTCGCTCCTCCCCCTCGGCAAATCCCCCTGGGGGGGAGAAAGTACATGCACATTATTTACGGGCGGGCGCGCGTAAACAATGCATTGTCTATGGGGGGGGCGGCGGCCCCGCCCCCCTCCCGCCCCCCCCTTATTCACGCGGGGTTTGTGAGCTCAAAAACGGCTCACAAATCTTTGGGAATTTCCCGGGGAAACGGCCTTTGATTGAAGTCTTGCGAGCGGGGCCCCACAACTTGTCTCACTTAAGTAGCTTTCACGGTAATGTGGGCTTTTGTCTTAATTATACCCTCTACATTTTAAAATGCTGCGAATTGTTGGCGCTATATAAATAAAAATTTATTATATTTTTCCCCGTGAGGGGACTAAACTCCAAAACCCTTCGTTTAAAACAAAACCTACCCCACACCATCACCCAAGTCGTTACAGGTTGAGAAAGGGTTTCTCTCAAAAAAAAGATTTTTCTTTTCCCCCCCCTGTTTCACCATTCACGGACGCAAGCAGAGATTTTACTTTAAGCTGACATTTGTCCCCTTTTTTAGAAAGATCTTGCCCGTTGTCAGTACAATTGGTTGAATACATAAACGAAGTTAAAGCTGGGCTTTCAGTGTGAAAAATAAGAATATAAAAGAAATAATAGGGGGCTTCGGAGCTTGTGGAGCCCCCAAGGGTGCAGAAAAAAGGGAGGAGGCACGAGCTGTTTATCCCCACAACCTCTGATCCCCCGCTTCAAACAAAATTTAGTCACAGTTCTTCAGGAGGGGGACCGCCTCGGGGAGGGAGACGGCCTCGTGGGGAAGGGGGAGCGGCCCCCGTGGGGGGGAGACCCGCGCCCCGGGGAGGGGGGAAAGCGCCGTGGGGGGAGACCGGCCCTGGGGGGCAGGGGGGCCGCCTGTGGGAGGGGAACGCGCCTCTGGGGAGGGGGGGCAGCCTCTGGGAGGGGAACCACCCCCTGGATTTCAAAATCAACTGAGAAAAAATTTGCAGAAAAAAGCACGAGCCTCAAAGAAAATCCCCTTTAAAATTTCCACTTCTATAAGTTTACGTCTTTATGCCATATGCCCAAATTTTTTTCACCGGGTTTGAATGAAAAGCCAACCCGATTTCTCTTGTAACCACCTACATTTTACCCATGGCCCAATCTTTTGTTGGAAAGGCGCAGAAGTGTCTAGAAACTGTATGAACCGCCTAATGAATGTGGTGGAAAGCATGTACACCCGTTATTTTGCTGAAGATTGCGCCAGAATGGTGTAGTTGCCATAGTAAATGTTCCCTCAAAGTCTCTGGCCAGTGTAAGGATTCTCTTCAAGCTGGAAATCTCTGCCGTCTATTGATTGTAAAATCTTGTCTATTCAGGCCAAACATGCCCATCTTTTCTGTTTTTTCTCAGCTTTTCTGATGCATTAAATCAGTATATTAAGTCAAAAACCATGGTGAATCATAAGATGGTTCCTGGCGTTATAACCTGGCCAACCACGTCTGTTGTCATTGAAGAAACTAGACCTGAAAAATTGCTGGTAAGTGTGAAGTATAGGTTGATTCATTTCACTAAGCCATAGTACGAGAAACCTTATCAAAAAAACAACAAAAAAAAAAAAAACTGGAACCTGATAAAGATGATAGACATTAGTAGAAAACAATTATAAGGCTAAGTTCACACGGCTTAAATTGGGATGTATTTCGCCCCATATTTCGCGCCGTACTGCGCTTAATACAGGGCGAGATCCGTCCCAGTCATTACAGTAATCCACAGTTCCATAGAGAAACTAATGATTAAAGCCTCCTCTCCCCCCTCGTCACAATACCCTGTGGGAGATGGTGCCATGTCAATTACAAGCAGCTGAATACGCGCCACTATAAATGAAAGATCTAAGGGGCCCGGCGGGCTAGCCGGCCGCGCGGGACTCGCGCCGATCCCGAACGCCCTGAGAGACTTAGGGGGACAGCGACTCCCATGACCGCAATTTATGCCACGTGAACATAGCTTAGCATTAGAATAATTTTCCAAATGTTCTGTATCTGACAATAAACAGAATAATAATCTATCCAATTACCGTATGTATGAGATCTCATAACATAGGGTGGGCTTCACTTACTGGCTTTAGTTACCTTGTAGCTTCTGTGTTTTTTTTTCCCTTCAGGTTCTCCTAGATAATTACATTGAAGAATGCAAGTTTCCACCTAAACCGGACGCTATTTGCCGTTATGAGCAGTGCCTAAGTTTGCCTAAAGCCCAGATATATTTTTCAGACCCTGATTTCAAGGTGAGATAGAGTGATGATTTTAATATGGGGCTTCATCTATGAAGGCAGGTGCAGGTAGAAGCAACTGATCTTAAAAGGGTTGTCTCACTACAGACTTTCATGGCATATCGTGACAAGCCCCGAAACCTCTCCATTCTGAATGGAGAGGTGGTTGGAACTCTCCGATAGACTTGAATAGGAAAGAGTTCAGCTGAGCGAAACGCCCATCCATTTCTATGGGAGAGTCACGGCCATCTTTAACACCTGGTTTATTTTCAGTCCTTCTTTGACAAAACAGTCTGCGCTGCTTTTCCTAACCGAGGTTGATAGGCTGATGTAAAGAGAAATAATTATAAATTTAATGTTATAAAGTTGTAGCACATACTACAATTACAGTGATGAAACTATAGGAAGTTTGTATGTCACATTGCACACTTTTCACTGGACAATCCCTTTATGTGAACAAAAAATATGCCTTCAAACTGTTTCTACAGCTTGTACGCAGATCATAGGTCCCCATGGTAGTAACCGAGCACAAGTTCTTTGCAGTGTTTTCCTGCAGTCATATTCCCTTTTATCTCCCTACATCCGGCCACTGAAATAAATGGAGACTGCAGGATTACACTTCACATAATTTGTTTGCTGTCTGTTACTCTGGAAATGTGTAAAAGCTGTTAAGAGAAAACTAATAAATTATTAAGACCTACTGCAAAGTTGCTCTGTTTCTCATTGTAGATTTATTAGGGCAAGGAAAGCAAAAAAAAAAAAAAAATCCACCTTCCATTTTACAAAGATAAGCTTTTTGGATGTACTGGAATGTACCACCTGAATGTTACTGTTTGACACTTTTTGCGTCTCATATATGTTTGTATAGGGCTTTATACGCATGGTTTGCTGCCAGTCCTGTAGAGTTGAATTTCACGTTTGCTGTTGGAAAAAAATGAAGGCCACGCTGTATTCAGATAAAAATGACAAGGTAAGGCGAATTCTCCCTCTTCCGCATATGAATTCATTGCGAATTAGGGATAACTACTTGCAAGGTTTTTTTGTAGGTAAAATGCTAAATAAGGTTTTTATTTTTTTGTTTCTTTGCACAGGATTTCTTGAAGTATACATGTCTAACCCCAGACTGCAGAGGATTCATTTCTCATATTGTAATATTTGACTCTATGGCACAAGTGAAGTGCGAGGTAACCTGAATGACTGGCAAATATAATCATTTTCAATATGTTTGCACTTAGACATTGTACTGATTATGTGCACACTTGGCATACGCATGAAATCACGGACAGGGTAAAAGCTGATCATGGGATCAAAGGGGGGAGCTCAAGAGGCCGAAAGTCTCTTTGATATGACTTGGGCCCATATCTTGTATAGTTAGAACATTCCAAGAAGCATTAAAGGAGTAATCCCATATTATTAGTAAGCTTCAAACATGTAGACAAAAGTACATAAACATTCTTACCACATACATTTCTTTTCTGGTTTTGCTTAATTTTTGTAAGATGGGGGCTGTTACCTATTCACTTATGCACAAAAGGTAGCAGTATTAAAGCAGATTTTTCTTTTTTCTTTTTAAGCTCTATCTAGATCAGGGGTGCCTCAAATACAGTGGGCCAAAATGAAAACTTTGTACAAAGTCATGGGCCAGCAGGTGCCGCGTCTCTGTTTGGAGTACCCTGCTGCCTGCAGAGATGCTGGGGCTGAGCTCCTCCTATCTTCTCAGTCGTCTCTCTGTGCCTTTTCGGACATCCTGCTGTCGGGAGTTGTATCGCCTGCCATATGGTCACTTCTCTGCTCTATGGGGGAAGGGCTGAGTGAGAGCAGTCTGACAGCTCCTGGCTTCTTCCTCTGCTACACTGTGGGCCAGATGTGGCCCGTGGGCCTGAGTTATCACCTGTGATCTAGATAGTATTGATATATATTTGTTATACTCCTAGCTACTTAGGGGGACTTGTCTTTCATTTCAGATAGAGCTCTGAAAAAGTGAAAGGGGCGCACTGATTGGTTGCGATGGACAACAGGAAAAGTCTTAGACCAAGACCGTTTTCAGACATGTCCCCCTTAGTGTTTACACATGCTATCCTGAAGGAGAGTTTTGCAGCACAGCCAAACAGCAGTGTGGGAAGGTTTAAAGCTGAGCATTAGAGCGAGTGAACAGTACAAGCTAGAGTTTACTTATAAATGTTTATTTTTTCAATAATAAGTGTGGAGACTTGAGAGTGCGAGGAGAATACCTTGTTACTCCTCCAGCAAATACTTGTGTTTCTTTAACCCTTGTTTATTTAATTATTGCAGTTACATTTAAAATCTATAGCAGACTATATTAATACTGTAGCAACCCTTGATTGTAATAGATTACATTTATAGTATTAATTGTTTTATATTAAAAGATAAGTTAGAAGTCAATAGTAAGAAACAAACACAGTTGCTGAGGCCTTGTAGTGGGATGTAGATTGTCACTAACTGGTCAGGTGTGTGGTTCACCTAAAACACAGAGCATAGATTGGCAACTTGTTGGGCAGCTAAGGCCTTATGCTTCTGAAGGAGAGTTTGCAGTATCAGCCAAACAGCAGTGTGTGAAAGGATTAAAGCTAGCATTTTGAGCGAGTGAACAGTATTGCGAGTGTTTTCTTTAAAGTGTGTTTATTCTTTTAAGTATGAGACTTGAGATTGAGAGACTTTAGATTTGGGGAGTTTAGAGGGACTGAAATTTATCACTTATTATTATAAAGTTTAGTCATATAACTGTTGGTAACATCCCCAAGATAGTATCCATTTTGACAAAGCTTCAGTGCACAACCTGTGCAATGTATGCCATCCTTGAGCAATCTAGTTCGAGGGGGCATACTGCTGTGGGCAAGATAATATGTGCAACGACTGCACATTTATGAAGCCACGGATCCTGTGAACAAAATGAGCAAGTGGCGACACAGAGATCCATAACACTTGTAAGACGAGCCGGCTTGCCCACTGAGCAATCACACGCAGAGTAGATACTGTGGAGGGTGGTAGCATGGAGAGCAGGAACATAAGGCAGCAAGATGGGTAACATTAATAAAGAAGGGTATAGGGAAGAGTGTAGGAGGCTAGTCCTAAACTGTACACCCCCACAAAATTTGCAGATTGGCGTATGAGGGGGATGTCAGGATCAGAAATATCAATCTGGCAGCAAACACTACCCCTTTCTGCTCCAGTAAGATGGGACAAAGGAGTGCAGGTCAGGCTAGACAGGTGCCTAGTATTGGGGACTCCATTATTGGGGCACAGACAGGGCAAATCTGCCACAAATGACCGGATTCGCGAACAGTATGTTGTTTACCTGGGGCCCGGCGTTCGACATATCGCGGATCGGGTTTACAGATTGCGGGTGGGGCTGGTGAGAATAACCCAGCCTGTCATGGTCCACATTGCACCAAAGTCAAAGTTAGAGTAGGTGGAGTGTCCTTAAAAAACGATTTCAGGGACTTAGGCCAAAAGCCACAGGGCAAAGACCTCCAGGGTACTATTTTTCAAAATATTAACATGTTTCCACGAGCCACACCAGAGAGGTAGCGGGAGATTAGAGATGAGACTAAGTGGCTCAAAACATTGGTGTAGGCAAGAGGGATATGGGATTTGAGAACTGGGCTGACTTCTGTATATGGCTACCGACTCTATGCAATGGGATGGGCTTCACTCTAAAAGGGAGGGTGTAGCTGTATTGTGGGGACAAAAAGTCCAGGAAATTTGGAGGAATATTTAAACTCGGGACTGGGGGGGGAGGGTAACAAACAACATATAGCATGCAAGATAGTGAAGATAGAGAGCTGGGAATTAAGAATAAAACAGGGGGTGGAGTGGAGGGAGGGGTTGTAGCAATAGATAAAAATATTCATGAGAAAGGAATAAGAAACTGGAAAAATCTATAAATTGCAAAGCTGGACCAATGCACAGGAGTCTGACCAACAAAATTAATGAACTAGAAGTATTAATAGCTGAAGAAAACTATGACATAGTGGGTGATAACTGAGACAAGGCAGGACGAGAGCTACGACTGGTCGGTTTACTAGCAGGGTTTACAGTCTATTTAGAAAGGATCGTAAAGACCGGAAAGGGGGAGTGTCTGTCATCTATGTAAAATCCTAGTCTGAAGCCAACACTGCGGGAAGATACAGGTTACAGGTAATGAACATGTGGAATCCATTATGGGTAAAATATCCATGGTGGTAAACAATAAACAATATAATACTAAAGGGGTCTGCAATAGGCCCCAAAATATAACAGAACCCATGGAAGATGTACTCCTCAGGCAAATAGATGAGGCCGGCAATCAGAATTAGGTTATTATTAAGGCCGACTTAACTATCCAGACATCAATTGGGAATCTGAAGCTGTAGCTCTCATAAAGAAACAGGGTTTTTGTCATAAACTAATGATAATACTTTTGCCAAATGGTGCAGGAACCGACTAGTGGAAATGCCCATCTAGACCTAATATTAACTAATAGACCTGACAGAGTAACAAAGGTTCAGGTTGAGGGGCACCTAGGGCAATAGTGACCATAAAATAATAAATATTCCGTTTATCCCTATCAATAGAGATATTTTGTCAAGGAGCCACAAAAAAACAGAATTTTAGGAAGTGCAAATTTTATTCTGCTTAGGGAGGCCCTAAACGTATTGACTGGGCAATGTTGTTTTAAATAAGGCAGAACTAAACTAAATGGGATTTTTTTAAAAACACCAAGGCTACCACTGTGAGAGATACAAACCAAAATGTAATAAAAAAATTAGAAACAGGAAAAACACCCAATGAGGATCAACAGGATGTAACAGAGGCAAATAAAAAACAAAAAGAAAGCGTGAAAACCTACAAAACAGGCGGGCAGTGGAAGAGGCACAAAGAAATCTATAGGAAAAAAATAAAGTGTGTAAAATAAAGGATAAAGGAAGCAAAGCTGTAGACGGAAAGACATATTGCTATCGAGAAGTAAAACTAACCCCAAAATATTTTTTTAAACTAATAAATAGTAAAAAAAATTAAAACTGAAAATTGTTGGCCCTTTGAAAAATACTGAGGGAAGACAGTAGAGGCGATGAGAACAAAAGCAAACGTAATAAAACACTTTTTTCTCCACTTTAATTTACCTGAGGAGGAATGAGCATCCTGTTGAACTGAGAGATGTGGTAAACCCAACTTAAAAGTTTCTTGTCTAACCCAGGAAGAAGTGCAGCTCCGTCTGTAGGACGATTAAAATAAACAAATCCCCAGGTCCAGAGGGCATACACCCACGTGTCCCTAAGAGAGTTAATGATGTCATAGATAGGCCCCTATACTTAATATTCATGGACTGTCTAAAACGGGGTATGTCCCAAAGGCATGGGCGCAAAGCAAAATGTGGTGCCAATATTCAAAAAGGGGTCAAAAAGTGATTCAGGAAACTATAGCCAGTAAGCTTACCTCTGTTGTAGGTAAAATGTTAGAAGGGATTTCTCATAGATTGCTATCCTGGAGTATCCACTGAAAAAAAAATAAAACGCCGTTCCAGCATGGGATCAATGAAGGAACGGATCCTGTCAGACTAATCTCAACAGCTATCTATGAGGAAAAGTCAAGTGCAAGACTGGAATCGGGGTGATTCACTGGATGTTCATATATCTCGAATTTTCTAAAGCAATTTTGATACGGTGCCACATAACAGGTTGGTAAATAAAAATGAGAATGCTTGGACTGGGGGAAAAAGTGAGCAAGTGGGTAATCAACTGGCTCACGAGATAGAAAACAAAGGGTAGTAATTAACGGTACATACTCAGACGGATCGCTGTTACTAAGTGGGGGTACCACCAAGGGTCAGTATTGGCCCTATCCACATTAACATATTTCCATTAAATGATCTTACCAGGGAATACACAGTAGAAAATCGATCTAGCAGACGTTACTAAGCCACTGTAAAGTAATCAACACAATAGAGGATAATAAGTATATTACAAAGGGATCTGGATAATGAGGCCTGGGCAGTGAAAATGGCAGATGAGTATTAAACACTGATAAATGCAAGGGTTTTGCAACATGGTGAAGAGAAATCCATTACAATATTACCTGTTAAATGGAAAAACACAGGGTAAAAAGAGCCATGGAGAAGGACTTGGGAATCCTGGTGGACAGTAAACTTAATTGAAGCAGCCAGTTGTCAGGCAGCCGCATCCAAAGCAAATATGAATCATGGGTGCCTAAAAAGGGGCATAGAATCACGATGATGAGAAACATATAATCTCCATTAAACAAGGTCACTGTTAGACCACACATGGGAATATAGTGTACAGTATATGGGCACCCTGCACAGGAAAGACCATGGAATATCTTGAACAGGTAACAAAGGCGGGCAACAAAAATAATAAAAAGGGACTGGTGTGGACTACAAGTACACAGAACGATTGGCAAAATTATGGTTATATATTTTAGAGAAAAGAAGGCTTCGGGGGACATAAAAAATATGTTTAAATACATAAAAGGTCAATATAGAGATCTCACCCGAAGATGTATTTATACAGAAAAAGCAGGGCTGTAACAAAACACGGTGGCATCCTTTACGGTCTTGAGGAACGAAAGTTTTCATACATAAACATAGAAAGGGATTCTTTCTGTAAGAGCAGTGAGACTAGGAATTCTCTGCCAAGGGACTGTCATGGTGGAATTCAATAACCGAGTTCAAAAGGTTTTTGGAAGACCTTTCTGGAGCGTAATAAAATAACAATTTAAGTATCTAGTAACAGGAGAGGGGTCCTTGATCCAGGGATATTTCTGATTTGCCAAGATAGGAGTCAGGAAGTAAATTTTTACCCTAAAAATGAGGAAATTGGCAACTACCTCATTGGGGGTTTTGCCTTCCTCTGGATCAACACCTTAGCAAACAGGACTGAACTAGATGGACCGACTTGTCTTTTTTTTAAGCATAACAAACTAGATACTATGATATCTCATACATTATTGGTTCACATGAAATGGAGTTTATCACCAAAATGTGATTTGATTCTTATTTGAACTGTATGATTTGTGACATGAAAAATAAAACCCCTTAAAAAAACTGTTTTTGGGAAGTAGGAACAAACATTGGAGTCCTGTGGGGGGGGAGGGGTTGGGTGCCACAAAATGCTTCAAAAAGCACCACACATACAGCATGCTGCATTTGGGTGCAAAAGTACCAACCCAAAAAATGCAACCAAAGTGAAAAGAAAGCAAAATAAAGTTGTTGATAAAACAAAAAAAAACATGGGTGCCTTGTGGGGGTGTGCTTTTTGGGTGTCATTATCTCTGGGCCAGGCTTGAGAGTGGTTACAAAGAGCATCTGTCTTTCTGGAGGACCTGTGCATCGCTACAAACACATGCCATTCTATTGATTTAACCCCTTCCCGACATTGGACGTATGCATACGCCCTAACGGGAAGTGACTTCCCGCAAATGGACATATGCATACGTCCTGGAGATCGCGCGCGCTTGCGACCTGGAACCAGCGGTAAATTACCGCTGACTTCATGCCCCATCACCCCCGGCCGGAGTGACCTGGCCGCTGTGAATAACCGCATCATATACCGTCAGCCTGACATGGCTGCGATGATAAAGCCAGCATGCAGGAGAGAGAGCTCCCTCTTCCACCGATCCTGCGCAGCAAGCGCAGAGAAGCCGCTCGCCGGTCGCATACAGGACTCCCCTGGATGCTTTTCTGAAAGCATCCAGGTAGTCTCGGTTGACATCACCAGCCCCACAAAGCATTGTGGGCATGGGTCCAGTTCGTTAGCCATGGCACCGATACACAGCATATAACCATGTGCACCGGTCCCCTATTCAAACAGCAATCTAACGATTGCTTTTTCCCCAGTGGGGATAGCTAGTTACAAATCCCCACTGGGGAAAAGTTAAAAAAAAAGAATGTAAAACACAAAAATTAAATTAAAAACACGTACACCGCCCTTTTACCCCTTTACAAACGCCAATCCCCCGCAAAAAGATCAAAAATAAATAAAAGTACCCATTTTAGTATCGCTGCGTGCGTAAACATCGACCCCAATAAATCTATCAAGTTTAAATAAACCCGATCGGTGAACTCCGTAAAAAACAGTCACCGAACGCGATTTTTGTAAATCCAGCAGCACATAAAATGGAAAAAAAAAGCGATCAAAAACTCGTATAAACGCCAAAGTTGTACCAAATTAAAACGTCAGTTCTCCCCGTCAAAAAAAAAGGAGTCCTTACACGACACTGTATACGAAAATTATAAAAAAGTTATGTGCACACATGAAGACACGATGCATAAATATATTTAACACAAAAAAACCACTTTTTTTTTGTTTGTTTTTATAAAGTTGCATCAAAAATAAAAAAAACTATATAAATAGGGAAACGCCGTAATCGTATCGACCCAGAGAGAAAAGCTAACAGGTCATGGATACTGCACGGTGAGCGCTGTTAAAAATAAAAAAACACAACAAGTGATTCAGTATTTTTTTTTTTTTTTTTTATATCCACCCTGTCTTCTAAAAAACGGATTTATAACTGATCAAACCGTCTTGTACCCCCAAAAATTGATACCAAGTATAAACCCTTCAACTATCCCGCCAAAAAACAACCCCTACACAGCTCCGTACACAGAAAAATAAATGAAGTTATGGCTCTCAGACTATGGCGAAGCAAAAATTTTTTTTTCCTGTTTAAGTGTTTTTATTTTGTAAAAGCATTAAAACACAAAAAAAATATATCAAATTAGGTATCGCTGTAATCGAGTCTGACCTGTGAGTAATACTAGATGTCAGTTATACTGCATGGAGACCGCTGTAAAAAATAAAAATAAACACTACCAGGAATCTGTAATTTTGTTCAAAAAGCCTCACAAAAACCTAATAAAAAGTGATCAAAGCGGCAAATGCCCCCCATAATGGTAACAAATAAAAAAAGTCAACTCATCCCACAAAAAACAAGCCCATAATCAGCACCTGTATACAGAAAACAGAAAACGTATGGCTATCAAACAGACAACATAAAAACGCAATTTTTTTAAAGACCAATATCGTATTGTTAAAAGGTAATAAAACATAAAAAACGATATAAAATCTATATCATTGCAATTGTACCGACCCCCATAAGTAAAGAATCCAGTCCATTTATACTGCACGCGAACGCAGTAAAATTGAAGCCTAAAAAAACAATGGCGGAACTGCGTTTTCCCCTCATTTTCCATAGCCCAATGCAAAAAAAAACTTTGGAACACCTGTGCACCCAAAATGCACGATACACCCCTAGATTGAGATCAATGAGCCCGTGCTGTATCCAAAATGGGGTGACTCTGGAAGGTTTCATCACCTGTTGGTACTTGGAGACTTTGTAAATGCGACAAGGGCCTACCAAAATCTACAGCGCTCCCAAAAGCCAAATAACACTCCCTCGGAGACGCCCTGCCATGCGCCCCAACAGCAGAGGACACCCACATGTAGGTTATTGCCGAACTTGGAAGAAATTGCGTAACGAAGTTTTGGGTGCTTTTTTACCAGGCTGCCTTGTAAAAAATTAAAATTTTCAGCTAAATTTGCAGTTTAATTGGAAAAAAAAATGTTTTTTTAATTTTTTACAGCCTAACGCTAAAATTTTTTGTGACACACCTGTGGGGTCGATATGCTCAAATACACCTGGATATATTCCTTAAGGGGTATAGTTTCCAATATGGGGTATTTTTAGGGGAGTTTATCAAGTTTTAGCACCTTAGGGTGTCCGCAAACCTGAAATGGCGCCTAAATAAAATTGTAATGAAAACGAGACCCAAGAGTCCGGTAGGTGCTCCTCCTATTCTGGGGCTTGTTGAGCCAAATAATGGCCAAATATGGGATATCTCTGAAAACGGCAGAAGCTGGGGAATCTATATTAAGTTGCATTTCCCTGATCACATCTACCGTATTCTTGTGAATAATTTTATAAAAATTGAAATCTGCACAAAAAAAAAAGTGAAATTTTAAAATTTAAATTTCCCACTTTGCTTTAATTCCTGTGAAACACCCAATGGGTTAATAAACTTCCTAAATGCAGTTTTGAATACTTTAAGGGGTGTAGACTGGTCCCTAAAAAATGTATATTGCAAATTTTCTTGAAAATTTGAAAATTACTACTAAATTTCTAAGCCCCTAAGTCATAAAAAAAAAAAAGACTTTTAAAAAAAATGATGCCAATACAGCAGACTTTAGGGTAGATGCTAGTTATAAACTATTTTGAGGGGAAAATAACCATCTGTTCTTGCAGAAATTTTTGAAGTTTTTTGAAATTGGTAAAATTTTTCAAATTTTTCACAATACTTTGATATTTTTCACAAATAAACAAGCATTTTTTGGACCAAAATTTCTTACTATCTTAAAGCACAATGTGTCACGAGAAAACAATCTCTGAATCACATGGATAGGTTAAAGTGTCAAAAAGTTATTCTCACATAAAGTGACAGATGACAGATTTAAAAAAATGTGGCTCTGTCAGGAAGGTCAAAACTGGCTCCGGCGGTAAGGGGTTAAAGGGGCACTGGGGAAAGTTTAACATTGTAACCTGCTTAGTGCCAAGGAATCCTTGTAACTAGGAGAGATTGTCTGGACGTGGATAACCTTTGAAGTGTGATTTTTTTTTTTTAGTCCTTTTTTTTTTTTACATTTTTTTTTCCCCCTCTTTTGTTAAGTTTGAAGATAAAAACATAAAGAAGAAGGAACCACAGAAGGCGACAGTCAAACATAAAATCATCAGGTAAGATTTCGTATTGTAACATTTTTTCTTAGAAGTTGCAGTACTGTAGCCACTGCTGGTGGATGGGTCTTTATTGTCCCTAGGTGTATTTATTTTCTATGTTTTTCACAGTGTATTTAAAAAAAAAAAAAGTTTTAAAAATCTTGTGTATTTTGCTCTGGTCATTGAGCCTCACAATAGACTGACCTTCTTCTTTTGCGATCGCATCTCCGCAGCCTCTTCACAAGCAGGGTTACCCTGACAGTTATGATAATGAATACTGATATACAGATGTTACAGGGTCTGCCATTCACTAGAGACTAAGGGTTGCTCCACACGACAGACCAAATACCGGTCTGTCAGTCTCAAGAATCCGGCCAGTATTTTGTCGTCTTTTACATGGTTTTGGGGGACGGTTCTGTTTGCGGATTTGCTTGTCCCCCTCAACCATTGAAATGTACACCTTACGCCCAAAAACTGGGAGGAAGATTATGCAAGTTTTTTTTCGGAACACCTGTGGTGTAAAAATCCTTCCGGCTCAAAATCCGTTCTGTGTAGACTACTGAACAGATGTTCTATTAAAGTCTATGTGGATGGTTGATAGTCGGTTTCAGACTGTTTTCAAATCTGAAAACTGTCCGACAATCCATCTGAAAACTTTGCTGTGTGGATGTAGCCTAACACCTCCTGCTCTGTAGAGATCATTTCTCTGCAGTCTCCTCATTATCACCACAGGCACCGACAGTATTACACTGTCAGGTGATGCCTATATATAAATTACACAGGATTGCACAATTCATAATTAACAACATAAGGTCACAGCTCACCTCCTCCCCTGCACAAGTAACAGCGCATGCCCACTGCCTTCTCCCATAAAAGTCAGGGAGTCCTCTCCAGGCTACAGGTTCCTGTGGTCCATGTGGCTGCTGTAATGCAAATCTTTGCATGCTGTGAACAGCAGCTCAAGCAGGATGGACTCCCCTATAATCATGTATACAGAAAAAAGAATAAATAGTCTACAATCTGAGAATAAAAAACACATTGTGGTGTGCTGTGGAGGAGATAAAAGAAACCAGCTCAATTGCTCCTTTAATCGTTGGCATTTGGGCAGTCACAGGCCTCAGTGGTCATGTGATGTTCGAACAGGAGGCGACCACTGAGGACTGTGAAAAGCCTTCATCACATAAATGTGATTCTTTTGGCTGTAAGCAGCAGGAAGGAGCAGGTTGAAAAGGTAGGTCTTATTTTTTTTTTCTATTTTGGCCCTTCTATGTTTCGTTTTTTTTAATCAGACAACCCCTTTAATATATGTGTTACATGACATATATGAACTCACAGGGCAATCATGTGTGTATATAACAGCCCAGTGGCCCCCTTACTTCTGCTGTTCAGGGAAACTAGGATCTGACACACTTGATTTTGACATGTCTTAATCCGTGAAAAGGTAAGTGAATTCAGAGGTCCGTGGCTGCAGTTTATATGTCTCTTCTTATAGCGATGGACATTCATTATTCACCGTGCTGTGCAGCTGAATGTTTTTATAAGGCCTCTAAGCAGTTGGCCCTTTTACCCTCTTCTAGCCTCAACATAATTCTTTTTAGTTGACTGTTTTTAGACAAAAAACCAAACCAAATATCCTGTCGGACTTGTTACTAAGTAATGTTTCACTTTAGATACTAATTTGGTCCTCAAAGCTGAATTTTACCAGAAAGTCATCCTATTCATCAACCAATAAGGCTATGGCTACACTGCATCGGACAAAAAAACGGCCGAAAGCGGCCGTTTTTTTCCAATGCACAACCGTGGTTTTTGTCACGTTTTGCGCAAAAACCGCAGTCGCTTCTTTTTCTTTTTTCTTTTTACATCACCCATAGGATTGTATTGTATGGGAAGGTGACAAAAGAACTAAAAGTGCCAACGTATTATACAATATGTTGTATAATACGCTGGCGCCAAAAGACGAGCTGTGGAGACAACAGCTCGTCTTTTCTATTTTCGTCTATTTCACAAACTATAATACTTTTGGCTCTTATAAAATCATAAAAGCGCAGAAAATACGATTGTAAAGCTGTGCAGTGTAGACATAAGAGGTCTGCCATTCAGACTGGCAAAATAAGGTTAATCACCTACAATAGTCAGATTAAATCAAATTAATATTATATTTTTATTTATTCCGCAAAAAATTTTAAATCACCATACTAAATTTTTTAATAGTAAAACAAGATTATGGTGATTAACAAATACCAAAAGTGAATTTCATCAATATTTCATATAAATACAATTAACTACCAAGATCCATATCTACGTAGTGAAATATATACAACAAAAATATATTTTTTAAAATTCAAACACTATTAAATAAATATAAGGAACAAATAAATATAAGGAACAAATGTGCTAAAGTGCAAATGTGTCAACCATATATTGGATTAAATAAGTAAACAATAAATAATCCCCTATATAGAAATAATAGTGATGCAACAATTAATATATATCAGATAGAAATATAGTGCATATACATACATAGGATCATAGGTCTATAGTAAACATGATAGCATAATATAAATAGAATGCCAGTTTGAAATAAACATGATACAATATTATTATCCCAATTGTATGTGTCAATGAGTCTCATTGACACATACCATTGGGGTAATAATATTGTTCCTTATATTTATTCGTTCCTTATATTTGTTCCTTATATTTATTTACTAGTGTTTGAATTTAAAAAAAAATATTTTTGTTGTATATATTTCACTACGTAGATATGGATCTTGGTAGTTAATTGTATTTATATGAATTATTGATGCAGTTCCCTTTTGGTATGTATTAATCCCCATTATTGTGTTTTACTTTTATACATTTTTGCATGGTGATTTTAAATTTTTTGCATAATAAATAAAATTATTTTATTAATTTGATTTTCTCTGACTATTGTTGATAAATTTAAATTGAGTTGGTCAGTGGTTATTATTATTAAGTATTTTAAAGCGCCATTGATTCCAGGGCGCTGTACATTCGAGGGGGTTACATACATAACATAAGTCAAACGAGTACAATGATAAGTGATTAATGACTATTGGTATGACAGAGGGAGAGAGGACCCTACCCGCGAGGGCTTACAATCTACAAGGAGCGGGAGACATGTTTGAGGAGGAAGTAGTGACAGCAAGGTTAGTGTAGGTTATAGGCAAGCCTGAAGAAATGGGTTTTCAGGTTGCTTTTGAAGCTGGTGAAAGTGGAGGAGAGTGTGATGTGTTGGGGCAGTGAGTTCCAGAGTGTGGGTGAAGCACGGGAGAAGTCTTGGAGACGGTTATGTGAGGAGCTGTTAAGGGTAGAGCAGAGGAGACGGTCCTGTGAGGAGAGGAGAGTGCGTGGGGGGAGATATTTGGAAATTAGGGCAGAGATGTATGGAGGGGAGAGGTCATGGAGAGCCTTGTAGGTCAGGGTTAGTAGCTTGAAATGAATTCGCTGGGCAATGGGAAGCCAGTGAAGGGATTGGCAGAGGGGAGCAGCAGAGGAGTAGCGAGGAGAGAGGTGGATAAGACGGGCAGCAGAGTTGAGGATGGTTTGGATGGGAGCGAGGGTGCTAGCTGGGAGTCCACAGAGAAGGATGTTGCAGTAGTCTAGGCGGGAGATGACAAGGGCATGGACCAGCATTTTTGTAGAGTCGTAGTTGAGGGATGAGCGGATGCGAGAGATGTTTTTCAGGTGGAGGCGGCAGGCAGAGGTGAGGGTTTGGATGTGTGGTTTGAAAGATAGAGCGGAGTCTAGGATTACCCCAAGGCAGCGGACTTGCGGGACCGGTGAGAGTGTAGAGCCGTTGACTGAGATAGAGAGATCAGGGACAGGGGTAGAGTTGGACGGTGGAAAGATGATGAGTTCAGTTTTCTCCACATTTAGTTTTAGGAGACATGATGAGAAGAAGAATGGTTAGTTACTATTTGTTTTTTTCTTTTGTATTGTGGCAAAATATGGTGTAGTAATTATCAGATGTGGAGTCCTGCCCTCATCTGATGAGTAATAGATTTGATTTTGCCACTCCAATTTGCAGGCTGCTGGTTCGTTGCCGAAGATGAAGACTTTCTGGCAAAACATGTCTCGCTTCATTTTGAGCCAATCGAGACATCAGTACTAGTGATAAGAAAACATATAAGATCAAATGTCTTACCTTGCATAATCTTGGTAGTATAATGTTGTACCGTGTTAGCCATAGAAAGTAGTAGAAGAGTGAAGAAATCAGGCGATACCTTTTAGAGGCTAACTGAGTATATTTGATGGTAAGCTTTCGAGAGAACTAGCTCCCTTCTTCAGACATGATGGTATATCATCATGTCTGAAGAAGGGAGCTAGTTCTCTCGAAAGCTTACCATCAAATATACTCAGTTAGCTCTAAAAGGTATCGCCTGATTTCTTCACTCTTCTACTTGCATAATCTTGCAATTCCTAGCAACTCATTTTACCTTTATCTATTGTAACCTCCAAGCAACAAAAGCAATAAAATCAAGCATGAAAATAAATCTGAGCGCAAGAAGACTATAGAGGAAGAGTCTGCAGGAAATCCTGAGGACAGTAAAAAGCAGCCCAAAGACTCAATCCCATCTGAAGCGGTCGGTAAGTGAAGGCTTGACCTCGTTCTGCTCTTATAGTCTAACTGTGGAACTTCAAAGCGTCTTAATCTTATTTCTCGCTGTATTTCTCCTTCTAGTGGCGAACGGATACCGTGTCAAGTGGGATCCTCTGTTGGCACAAGTATTAAAGAAGGAAGGACTATTAAAACGTGGCTGTCCCGTGTGCTTCCCGAGTTTCTGGGAATCTGTATCTGTATGGAGGATTATAAGCCTGGAGAAGCTGGAGGAGCTGGACAGAAATAGCAGTGCACAGTCCAGTAGTAAAATGAAGAGTTTTCTAACCTATCTGTACAAATTAAATGATAGGGTGAAAACCAGAATATTTCTTTATTTGCTGCTCTTGCAGGATGAACATATAACTGTTAGTCTGCACGACTGGCTTCTTATAGTAAATAATAAAGGTATTTTTATTTTAATTTTTCTATTGCATGTTTAACACACGACTTGTCTTAAAGGACTTTTCCTACTATGCTGTTTCACAGAGCCTGCTCTAAACAGCCAGCTTCAGCCTTACACATCCTGTTCCGGCTGTGGGTGGTTGACTGACATTTCAGCTCTGCTTTCCCTGGCTGGGCCTGTTTGAGGGACATCAGTGATTAAGGCTTTTAACGGCAAGGCACATGGCTTCAGAGCTCTGAGTTACTTAATTTTGTCAGTAAGAAAGATAAACACCTGTGCTGCTGATAAGAAACAACAGGAAGTGACGTCACCATAGAGCAGAGAGCTGGTTGGTAACCTAGGAAACCTACTGTAAACAATGAGCAGACGAGAACTACTTAAAGGGAACCTGTCACATAGGTTGTGCCCCCCTTGCTGAGGGCAGCACAAGCTAGTGTCAGACCTGCTGTTCCCAGCGCTGTGTCCCTTATTCTGTAAGATGCTGGAGTTTTATAGTATTTACCCCTTAAATCTTATTCATGAGCAGGTGTTATCCCCGCCCACCAAAGGCTAGCCCCGCCCACTGACAGTTATTCACATGTTTCTACCTATTCAAAGTAATAGGTTTATCAGTTGAGGTGGGTGGGGCTAGCCTCAGGTGGGCGGAGTTTGAAAAAACTGACACTCTGAAGGACTCTTCTGCCTGAAAACTGCAGATTTGAGCATTAAATACGCGAAAACTATCGCATCTTACAGGTTAAGGGACACAGCGCTGGAAACAGCATGTCTGACACTAGCTTGTGCTGCCCTCAGCAAGGGGGGCAAAAACTATGTGACAGGTTCTCTTTAAGTTCTGAAAGAGAGCAAAATCAGAATGGCAATGTATCTGGTTATAGTCTTTATGTACCTTTGCCTACATGTTTAAAGCTAATCCAATAAATCAGAGTACCCCTTTTCAACCTATCTTAGTTATCAGTCCTGTGCCGCCTATAAGCCAAACTTCAAGCTCTGACTATTGGTAATAAAGAGATTTTGTGGTATTTTTTTTTTCTCTTTTAATAAATGGATAGAGAGAAAATAACCTATTCATGCGGTTTACATTTCTAAACTTTCCTAAATTTCTATAAATATGCAACAAGCAAAGCATTTATTTTATTTATTATACAATATTAATACCATAGATTATTTAAAGAGGTTTTTCTATGATAGACCAAAGGACAGGTTATAAAAGGTCTGATATCTGGTGGCTCCAAAGCTCTCACTGTGACGAACAACAGTGGACTTGGAGGGACCCCATTTACGTGAATTTGGGGGTACAAGCAGAGAAACCCCAGACATTTATCACCTATTCTGTGAGTAGCTAACAAATGTCTGCACCTAGGCTGTGATAGAATATGCCATTAAAACCTGATAGGTGCTGATAGTCTCCCACCTCTGGGAACCACTACCATACTGGGAACGGGCTCCTGAACGTGTTGGCTAAGACTAAAGAGCCGGCCATGCTTGTGACTTTTCTATTCCAGTTCTGGGTACAGGCGAACGGAGTGCTTGGCTGTATTTGGAGAGTAGTGTGCAGGCGCGACCGGCTCTCCACTCTTGGCCGACACTTTCAGGGGCCCATTCATGAGATAGGTGCAGGGCTGAGCTGAGATCAGGCTTTGACGGTATATCCTATTGATATGCCATCAAAGTCTATTGCAGGCTATACTTACACTTGAAAGATGTGTTGCAGTTGTGTGTGTGTGTATATATATATATATATATATATATATATATATATATATATATATACACACACACACATACACACACATAAGATTTTGCGACTAAAAAGGTTTGTGTATGTCAATGGGCTTGTTGGCAACAAGTGTGTGTGTGTATTTGTGTGTGTATATATATGTGTGTGTGTGTATATATATATATATAATGTGTTATTATATATATATATATATGTGTGTGTATATATATATATGTGTATATATAAATATATATATATTACACATACATATATATATATATATATATATATATATATATTATATATATATATATTATATATATAAATATATGTGTATATATATATATTACACATAATACACTAGTTGCCAGCACAAGCCCATTGACATACATAAACCTTCTTTTTAGTCGCAAAATCTTTGCTACTAATACGCTGTGTGTGACTACGTACTAAAACAGGTTGCATTATGTTGTAGTTGCATGTAGTGTTTTTGTTTTTCTTCCATAATTTTTTTTTACTGCTTTTTTTTAAAAACAAAATAGTAATTCATCAACAATACGATAATATTAAAGCTATAGAAAAATGCTCTGTATGAATATTGTATCATTAATTGTGCTTCGTTTTAGGTCTGGAGGCTGCTGTAGAATTTCGAGACCATAATAGAGAACGTCTGAAAAACATTAAGCCGGAGAATGTAGTAAATTTGTGGAATGAAACCTATGGGAAGAATATAAACTATATGATGATGGACTGCTCCTCGAACAACCTGTTTGACTTCCTAATTAATATGAATATAGAAGGCTTCCGCTTTTTCTTATGGCTTCTTGAGGAAAATAATCATATTGCGTCAGAGTATGGACTTGATAAAGAATTAGATAAATATTTTCAAGAGATGGGTGAGTCACAATCCTTTATTATCCTTATTAAAGCAATTCACACAGGTTATCGGCCTGACTGATCAGGTTGAGGCTCTGATAGGTTAGATATAGGGGATATGAAACTTTGTTGTATTTTGAGTTTGTTCAAAATAAGTCTTTAGCTACCAGTGCACTCTACTTACAGAGAGGTGGAGAAGAAAAGGAGACCAAGCAGGAAGGACTAGATTTAGCCCCTCTTCGACATATGACATGTAGTTATCTGGTATTAAGTGGGCTCACTCGCTGAGTGCACTCCGTACACATCAGGTAATGGCTGTAAGTTACCCTTAGGCTATGTTCACACAGCTTAAAGTGGGAAGTATTTCGTCCTGTATTTTGCACCGTACTGCGCTAAATACGGGGCGAGATACGTCCCAGTCATTACGGTAATCCACAGTTCTCATAGAGAACTATGGATTACGTCTCATCTCCCTGCTCGCAAAATACGAATATGGATTACGCCTCGTCCCCCCGCGTGTACAATACGATCGTATTTTACGCGTGGGGAGATAAGTGACATGTAATTTACTTGCGGCGATTACGCGCCGCTTACAATGCATGTCTACAGGGCCGCGCCTCGGGAATACGCGCTGATCAGCGCGAGCTCCTGAAACACATGATGTATTGTGGCGCGTACTGTACGCGCCACATTACACCGTGTGAACACATGAGTTATGGGTATGTTCACATGAGAGATTTAAAAATGTGCATGCCATTCATTTGGATGGGGAGCTGTGTCATAGTTCAAATCGTGAACTACAGCACAGATTTTATTTAATTTTTTTTTCCCGTGTGGATTTCAAATCTGTAATATGGAAGTAAAAGAAGTGACAAGTCACTTTTTTGACCCAAATTATGTATGAAATCTGCTTTAGTCAGTCAAGATCTTATTTCACCCCATTGAAATGTGGCTAATTCATATAGAAAAATCCTCAGCATTGCTCAGAAAAATCAGTAAGGGTATGTTCACATTGAGTTTCTTTTGCTGTTTATCACGTTTTACGCCCAAAATCAGCCTGAAACAAGTTTCAGATCTTCCTTAATCGACTACATTGTAAAATACGCTTTGTTGTTCACACAAGTTTGATTGTGAGTTTTTTGGACACAATTGCGACCGTAAAAGTGACATGTCCATTCTTGAGGTGTTTTTAGCTTGTAAAATCCCCGTAGGAAATAATGGGCATAGGATTGTTCAAAATACGCTTCTAATCAGACGTTTTTGGAAGCTGATTTTGAAGCTGATCTTGAAGCTTAAACTTACACTACAAAAAACGCTGTGTGAACATACCCTAAGCTGTCAGTCTAGTTTGCGGCCTTTGGTAACAATCTGGTGGTGTCAGTAGGCACTGACCTATCAATAGTCTGTATATAGATGCTCTGGGACCCTGCGAGTGTAGATGGTGCAACTCGCAGAGGTAGCCAGAGTGCAGGACAGGACAGGCGGTGTAGGAACAGACAGGACACTGCAGGTGTAGCCATAGACAGAATAACGCAGTCCCAAGAGAGTAACGGGGCGAGTCAAACTCTATTTAAGTACAACAACGAACTGACCAGGAGCAAGGGCAGAAAGTTCCTTTTATGCGAACTGAGGCCAGGGGTTATTTACAGGACATTAGGACACTGTCAATTTAAATACTCATGCACTGTCGCACACACAGGCAGACGAGAATGAGCAGGAGTGAGGGTCAGTGGGTAGGTGCTGCCGGCGAACGCCACAGTCGGCACCGCCCCAGCGAAGACCGGAGCCGGGACAGGTAAGTATTGTGCCGGGGCCGCAGCAGATGCACGGGCACAACAGCGGTCCGTAATAGCAGTCACTTGACACCATTTATACCCTTTACCTTAATGTGGCATTTGCACTGGGGGACGTCTAAAGCAGAAAGCCCTTGATATTTCTTCAATATATTTACAATACAGTCACACATTAAAAGGGTGCTTTCTCAAAGGCCAGCTCCTAACGTGCTAGGACACTGGTTTGCTCATTGATTGCTTTGGTCTGACTGTACGATATAATGAGGGCGTCGGCACTTGCTTTGGGAGTTCGGAATATAGCTGTGAGTGTTTGCGGCCATATTCGGAACTCCCATAAAAATGAATCGAAAAGACTGTCTCAATAGCCGTCCTTCTCATTCTGTAACATGGTCAGATTGTAGCTTGCCATGAGCCGAACTGTAACGCGGTAGTGCCTTTGTGGGAAAAAAAAATCCTTTAAAGGGGTTGTCTCACTGCATTGATTCATCTCACCTCAGTCCTGTTTTCTTAGTTTCACTTTGAATTCAGGGGCGTTTTTACTGGCTTCCACTAGGCTGTAGTAGAAGCCAGGTCTGTAGCTATAGCGACCAGTGCTGGCAGCCTATCAGGAGAGATCGAACAGATCTGTAGCTATAGCGACCTGAGGAGCTGATGCAGCCCATGCAAGAGGGGATATCTAGGAATAGGTAGGATACTGTTAATGGACACGTATTGCAAAGTGACTTGTTTTTGCAAGATCTTTAACATAAAAAGCAGCAATCCTTGTAGTGAGACAACCCCTTTAATTTCTCTACATTTTTTTTATTTTAAATTTTACTGGTACATATACTCCCAGCTTACCATGAATTGTAACTCTTTTCTTACAGATATACCACGTGGTCAAGTCCCAAAGCAATCTTTTGAAAATTTCAATGTAAGTTGATCAATCCTTCATGCTTTTGTTTGATCACCTGAATTTATTACTGATATCCATAACCCTGTCACAACAGTTTTTGTTTGCAAAGTGTGTTACTTTTTCTTTCCTGTCTTCTAAGGCTATGTTCACACGGCTTATTTTGGGGCGCATTTCGCGACGTATTGAGAGCGTACTGGGCTCTAATACGAGCAAAATGCGCCCCGATCATTACGGTAATCCACAGTTTTCACAGAGAACTATGGACTACGCTTCCTCTCCCCGCATATGCAATACGATCGTATTGTAGGCGTGGGGAGATAATCGGCATGTCATTTATTCATGGCGCTTACGCGCCGCGAGTGATGACAATCTATGGGGTGGCGGGCTGTGCCCCCCCCCGTCCTGCAATTAGCCATGTGAACATAGCCTAAAAGCCATAACCTTTCTTTATTTCTCTAAATAGAAGTATCAGGGACTGTTTCTTGCATCAGAAGATGCTTTTTAATAGTCCCATTGACCATACAATATAATGTACTGGGGAACAAAAAAAAAATTCTTTGTGGGTTGCTATGTGGAAAAAAACCCAAAAAACAGTTGTGCTTTTTTGTGGGGGTTCGTTTTCAAGGAGTTCACTGTTAGGTAGAATGGACATGCTATCTGTATTCTGCTGGTTGGTGTGATTCCGGTGATGACAAATACTAAGTTTTCTTTGTTTTACTACTTTTTAAACGACTTTGTTATTGCTTAAATTTGCACTGCAGCGCCAGTGACCAATAATTAATTTTTTTTTCCCCCTTCTATTGATCCACACATAACTAGACGATGGACCCCGAAATCCTCAAACAGAACAGAGAGTAAGGGACTTCAGAGTACAGCCGAACACACTGCTCATCTGTACTCAGGACTTGCATGGAAAACATTGGAGAGTAGTATGCAAGTGCAACCTATTCTCTGTTCTCAATTGAGACTTTCTGTGGGAGATAGGAGTGGGGCCTGTACCGATCACACATTGATGTATGATCGCTATGATATCAATGTATCAGATGGGAACACCCTTTCAATCCCCTACTTACTGGTTTACAACAGAATCTAAGGGTATGTTCACTTTTCTGATGCGTCTCTGGGTCCATCAGAACAGACCCAGAGACGCATCTAACAATTAGCAGTGAGTTTATCACTGCCGGCAATGACACACGAGAGATCGCCGCTGCGTGTTTGCATCGCGCCTGTCGGGTCCGTCTTGCGGATGCGATCCAAGAAATGACATGCAATTCTTGGATCGCATCCGAAAGACGGACCCGACAGGCGCGATGCAAACACGCAGCGGCGATCGCTCATGTGAACGCCGCTGCGTGTCTGTCATTGCTGGCAGTGATAAAGTTATCTCCCATCCTGGCTTTCTTCTCCCATCCTGGCTGCTAGCTGCAGATTACGGCTTTAGATAACGGCAGTTACCTGCTGTGTATGGAGTAGTCTCGGCAAGTGAGCCCACGTCATGAAGTAACTGCACAACACATTTCGGTAAGCGGTTAAAGGGACAGTTCTGTCGAAAAGGGTATTGTAAAAATCAATATTCCTGGAAAACCTTTTTTCAAGAATTTTTGGCAGACGTTTTGTCATTTTGGCGGTGCTACGCAAATAACAGTTACACAAAATATCTTGATAAAACTCCTGTATGACAGGACTGACTAATCTCCATGTACTGTTGGTGCTGCGAGAAACTATTATCTGCATATAGGGGGACATGTATGAAAATTGTCCAGATCTAAGATTTCCTTTGTTGCTGATAGCAACCCATCAGTGTTCCCTTTTAATTTCATATAGTGCTCTGAAAAAAATGAAAGGGGAGCTCTGGTTGCTATGGGCAACAAAAAGTCTAAGGCCCTGTTCACACGGCGGATTCGGCCGCGACTTGGCGTGGTTGCCGCGGCCAAAACCTCGTCCAAATCGCGCCCCAAACGGCCCCAGTTCATAACATGGTTTCCTATTGGAAACCGCGTTACTATTCACACCGCGCGGGTTTGGCCGCAGCTTTGGTGCCGCGGCTTTGCCGCGCGTGTGTGAGAAGTCTCTTGTCCATTCTTGACAGCAAGTCTTCAGCGCGGGGTTCGCCGTGCTTTTCGGCACGGTTGGGCCGCGGCAACCGCGCCCAAACCCGCGGTGTGAACATCCCCTAAGACCTAAACTGTGTTTATACATGAGGCCCTTGGTCTCATAACAGATAGTAAGTAATGACATAATGATCACTCTATTGCTCTCTGTACAGACCTAGATAAAGATTTCACTAGGCCAACAGAGCAATGACAGGGGCAGTACATGAAAAGATAGAATCAGCAGAGCAGATGCCGTCATATTCGATGGATAAAATAGCGCAGCATCTCATCTGTCAGTCAGAAGATGCGATGTTTAAGACCACGTGTGAAATGGAATATACAGTTGTACTCAAAAGTTTACATACCTCGGCAGACTTGTTGCTTTCTTGGCCTTTTTTCAGAGAATATGGCCTTTTTGCATGGTTAGTGGTTGGGTGAAGCCATTTATTTTAAACTACTGTGTTTTCTCTTTTTTTAAATCATAATGACAACAAAAAACATCCAAATGACCCTGATCAAAAGTTCCCATCCCCCAGTTCTTAATACCATGTATTGCCCCCTCTAACATCAGTGACAGCTTGAAGTCTTTTGTGGTAGTTGTGGATGAGGCTCTTTATTTTCTCAGATGGTAAAGCTGCCCATTCTTCTTGGCAAAAAGCCTCCAGTTCCTGTAAATTACTGGGCTGTCTTGCATCAACTGCGCTTTGCTTGAGATCTCCCCAGAGTGGCTCAATGATATTGAGGTCAGGAGACTGAGATGGTCCCTCCAGAACCTTCACTTTGTTCTGCTGTAGCCAGTGACAGGTCGACTTGGCCTTGTGTTTTGGATCGTTGGACATCAAAGTACGTCCCATGCATGGCTTCCGGGCTGATGAGTGCAAATTTGCCTCCAGTATTTGCTGATAGCGTGCTGCATTCAACTTTGACCAAGTTTCCTGTGCCTTTGTAGCTCAAACAGGGCAATACACTACGTGTCACAGCAAACAAAAAAGGCAGCTCACCTCAATAGTATAAGTCCATAGATGTGTGGCTGTGCTGTGCTCGAATCCGCGGTAATGACCCGCAACCACAGTGGTAATCCCAAGAAGAAGCAGTGGATGAGCACCAGCAGGAATGAAATAAAATCCAAATTTATTGAAGTAATCGAGTAAAAAGCCACAGAATAGCCACAACATACAACGTGTGCGTATGAAGAGGTAGATCAGAGGGGTGACTGGCTGACGCGTTTCGGGCCAACGTGGCCCTTAGTCTGAGCTGGAAATCGTGGAAATCCCTAAAGAAGCATTTATGCTATCTATCATACATGAAAAAACTTTGAGACTCTCGGTTCACATATTTTGATCAAAAGATGTTTAAGCTGCCACGACTTTCAAGTGATCTAAAAAATGGGCAGTCCTACCCTTATCTTTCCCTCTCAATCGAGCCAATCAGGCCTCTCACTGGGTCAACCGACCTCCATTATTCAGAGAGAAAAAATAAAAAACACCCAACCTGCAGCTGCCCTTCTTCTCTCGGAATAATGGAGGTCGGTTGTACCAGTGATAGGCCTGATTGGCTCGATTGAGAGGTAAAGATAGGATGGACTGCCCGATTTTGAGATCACGTTGAAAGTCTTGGGCAGCTTAAAACATTTTTTGATAAAAAATATGTGAACCGAGAGTCTCAAAGTTTTTTTTTGTAGCTCAAACATCCCCAAAACCTCAGCGATCCACCTCCGTGCTTTACAGTAGGAATGGTGTTCCTTTCATCATAGGCCTCCTTGACACCTCTCCAAATGTAATGTTTATGGTTGTGGCCAAAAAGTTCGATTTTTGGTCTCATCTCTCCAAATTACCTTGTTCCAGAGGTTTTGAGGCTAGTCCTGTGCTGTTTGGTGTATTGTAGGCGAGATACTTTGTGGCATTTGCACAGTAATGGCTTTCTTCTGGCGACTCGACCATGCAGCCCATTTTTCTTCAAGTGCCTCCTTATTGTGCTTCTTGAAACAGCCCCACTGCTAGACTCGGAGTCCTGTATTTCAGCTGATGTTATTTGTGGGTTTTTCTTTGCATCCTGAACAATATTCTTGGCAGCTGTGGCCGAAATGTTTGTTGGTCTCCCTGACCGGGGTTTGGTTCTTACAGAGCCCCTGATTTTCTATTAATCGCAGTTTGAACACTGCTGACTGACATTATCAATTCCTTGGATATCTTTTTGTATCCCTTTCCTGTTTTATACAGTTCAGCTACCTTTTCCCGTCGATCCATTGACAATTCTTTTGCTTTCCCCATGACTCACAATCCAGAAACATCAGTGACTGGATGAAAGATGCAAGAGTTTGTCTGGATTCTAGAAACTCACTCAGCTTTTATGCACACACACGGATTACAAGCAAACAGGTCACAGGTGAGGATGTTACCTTTAGGGTACTTTCACACGGTGTGTTTTTGATGCATTTTTTGAAACGTTTTTTGTGGAAAAAGGCACAGCCATTAATGCTGTACATTACTGCACAAAAATGCCTCAAAAACGCACCGTGTGAAATCACCCTTAGTAACCACTCAAACCCATTTGTGTCAACTTCTGTGCATGTTATCAGGCCAAAATCACCAGGGTATGTGAACTTTTGATCAGGGTCATTTGGATGTTTTTGGTTGCCATTATGATATAAAAAGGAAAAAAATAGTTTGACAATAAATGTCTTCACCCAACCACTAACCATGAATGGAAAAAAAAGTTTTTGTATTCTCATTCATATTCTCTGAAAAAAGGCCAAAAAGGCAAAAATTCTGCCGGGGTATGTAAACCTTTGAGCACAACTGTAAGCTGTCGGAGAAGTGTTCTTGTTCAGATTTACTTTTCCATTTACTCCCTCACCTAGATGCCCCAGTCAATTGGAATATAGTGTTAAAATAGTTGTATGTACCTCAAAATAATATCAATAGAAAGTTGACTTCAGCCTTCAAAAAACAAGCTTGCGCACAGCTTTAGATGGAAGCACAAGTTATTGGTCTCAGAAATTAGCGAAGCAAAGCCATTTTTCTTCTAAAGTTGTCATTTCTTTAAAAGTAGTAACATAACACAAAAACAATATAATATTGACATCACCAGAATTGGGCTTACCTGCAGAATTTATAATGCACGGAGAACCCACAAGAATGGAGCAATAGCGGGTTTTTTTTCTCCAGTCTCACCCCACAAAGATTTTTTTCACCCCAATAACTTATGTGGTACATTAACTCCTTACCTACATTTGGGCCGGCATGTATGAACGGGGCTGCATCAGATATGACAACTTTTCAGCCCAATATCAGGTGCAGCCCCATTCACTCAATTTTTTTAATGTGCCGCACGCCATTATCAACAGTACATGAAAAAAACTGAGATTCTTAGTTCACATGTTTTGATCAAAACTGTTTAAGCCCCCTCCCACTATCAAACAGGAACTCAAAAAGGGTGGTCCTACTCTATTCTACTCTCAATTTGAGTCCATTCTGACTTCTCATTGGGTCCTCCGACTCCATTATCCAGAAGAAAAAAAACACCAGCATTTATAAGCATACTGCACTGTTATTGCAACCTGTGAAGGTTGGGCGGGGTGAAAGAACAAAATGGAGGGCATCCCTCCTACCATTTTGAGTTGAAAGCAATATATGCCAAATGCAATGTATAGTTCTGCACAAAAAAAACATTTCTGAAAAAACACAATGTGAACCCGGGTGCCACTGGCATGGTTGTGGTGTATATATACACACATTCCAATATCATTGGCACACCATCAGCTAAAAGGGCTATCAAACAACATGGAAACCTCTAAAGAAGCATTTATGCTATCTACAATACAGAAAAACAACTTCTGAGATTTCTTTGTTTCACATGTTTGATCAAAACTGTTTAAGCCCACCCCCGACTATCAACGGGATCTCAAATCGGGTGTCCTACTCTATTTTTACACCTCATTTGAGTCCATTCAGACTTCTCATTTGGGTCAACACAGACCCATTATCCCAGAGAGGTTTCCATGTTTGGTAGCACGTCATTATCAGGCGCATTACATAGCGCCCGTGGCACTTTGTAATACGCCTGATTTTGGGGGGCGTGCGGGAGGCAGAGCGCACTAGACTGTACGAAGCTATAGCTTTCTAGGCACATCACTGCTGGAACAGGAGCCAGAAATGTTGCCCTAGCGTTAGAATGCGCCTGATTTATGACCCACAGGTTCATACATCAGGAGTATTCTAGGCTATTATTAGGCCAAATTTCATACACATCGCCCTTGATGTGCAGTTACATTGTGAGGTCTGTAAGGCCCCGTTCACACGGCTTATTTGTCCGCGGATTGGCGCCGTACTCCGCGCCGGATTTGCGCTGCAGTACGGCGCCAATACGTCGGAAGTAAAGTATTTTACGGTAAATCCACATGCTCTCTTAGAGACAGTGGATAGATATCCGATCGGACTTTCCTAAACCGCTCGGCGAATCCGCCTGCGGGGGAGAAAGTGACATGCACTTTATTTACGGAGCGGAAGCGCCGTTTAGATAATGCATTGTCCTATGGGGCCGGAAGGGTACTCCCTGGCGAGATCCCGCCCTTATGCACGCCGGAATTGCGAGCACAATCTGGCTCGCAAATCCGGCGTGAATAAGCTGTGTGAACGGGGCCTAAGGGTGTATTGTGCAGGCTCACTCGCTGAGCCAGTAACAGCCAGAATCGGAGGTGGCTTCAATACCAACATTTTAACCCTTTAGATTTTGCGGTCAAAGAATTAGAATCTTATATTGTCCTCTTTATATGCTACCCAGGACAGTGACTGTTCTGTAAGTTTACAAATTAACCAACTTTCATCTTCTTCTCTTTCCAATAGAAAACCTATATGAATCTTAAAACTAAACACAAAAAAAAGAAACGGAATCAACCAGTGAAGGTAACTTCTTTTTTTTTTTTTTATTCCCCTTTATCCTTTCTAGAGTTTCATTCAATTGATATTCCTCTACATTGTTTATAGGTTTCTGCTAGTAAAGGTGACCTTAGCTATAGGAACAACACAGGAGAATAGTCACTAATCTATAATGGACCGTGGACTTATAATGAGCTAGAAGAACCAGGCACTAAATACTTAATATATTGCAGTTATAAGTCCTCACACAACTGTCTCCAAGACTTCTCCCGTGCTTCCCCCCCAATACTGTGGAACTCACTGCCCCACACATCAGACTCTCCTCCACTCTCATTAGCCTCAAAAACAATCATGAAAAAACCCCATCTCTTAGGAGCCTATAAACCTACAATAAACCTGCTGCTTCTATTCAAACAGAAAGCGTTGATACCAAATATTTTTTAAACAGGTTCTTTTTACTATTCATTATAAAGTGAAAATGTATGTAAAAATGCTACAATGCCTACATACATTTATAGTCACTGTTGTGAAAAATGTGAAAACATCAGTACTTAGCTGTCCAGGCAATATGGTTCGAACTTCTTAACCTCGTAGTTTTCAAATCTCAGAAGGAATGGATCTTCAGTTTTGAGCTGAGAGGGGTGAGACCGAAGCTCCGTTTGCTGCTACGGCTGCGATGTTTCGAAAGCCACTGCTTTCTTCTCAGGCATGCGCCCACATGCTAGGTCACATTCCTGATATCGCGATTCATACAATCTACACAACAGGTGAGTATTTACCCTTGTACAATATGAACCAAAATAGCCCCATGTTCATACAATAATTTTATACTTAGTCCTTCATACAAAACACCTTGCCAGTATTAACCCATAAGCAACATAATAACTATAAAAAAAACATTTGAAATTGATGTATTTCATTCAGGCCTTTGGGTAACATTGATTCTAATTTTTTTTTTACTGATCAATACGTTCACGTGTCTGCAATATTTGCATTTCCATTGAGATGTTCATCTTTGGCATGCACTTCTTCCAGACGCACCATTCGAATCATAGCAGTATGTCTGAACTTCATGGAAATGCTTTGCAGAGTGGCCTTTCCATACGTTTTTTTAGTCACATCTTTTGTGAGTTCACATGACAATGTAAGTTTTTTTTTTTTTTATCAAAATTATTTTTTTTTAACTGTTTTTATTAAACATTTTTACCATAATTTATAACCATACTTATGGATTGCAAGCCATGATTATTATCCATGTTTGGGTATGAAATTAGAATACAGATTTTAACAAAACAATGTATCGGAAAGGTCGGTGTGTTTCCCCAGAAGCAGGAGTCTTTTGGTTTGGTGTAACCTCTAGAGTCTATTCCTATATGTTCCTGAATAGGATGTGTTTTTAATCTTCGTAAAGCAGAGTTTTCTGTGTACTAGGATTCTGGTCGGTCTAATCAAGTTGTTAATCATTGTTAGCAAGAAGCATTATTATAGATGTTATTTTAGCCTATAAGCTAAAGAAAGAGGTCAAGCATTTCACGGGTGCTCGGCCCCCTTGACTCTCTTTGACATATGCGTACTTTTAGCCTGTGTCGGATATTACCTCCTGCCCCTGAGGATCCACTTCCATCTGATCAGGGTCTTTTTGTTTGCTTGACGGGTAACAAAAGTATAACAGTTATTTGAAACCTTATAATCTAAGGAGAGAAAATGGGTGTATCTTATGCAGTCCACTTTCATATGTTTCCCAGAGATACTACTGTTTCCAGTCTTCTATGAGGAGTTGCCTCCTTCTAGCTGGGATTCTTGGCTGTATATTCATGCTGGTATATCTGGAACAATCGACCACAACATGCCAGTAACTATAAAACACATAACAAGAAAGGAAAGGTGGGGGTGGAAAGGAGTGGTGAGAGAAAAGGAGGGGGCGGGAAGACGAACACAGAGGGGGGGGAGCGGGGGGAATAATCCCTCTTGTGGGTTCAGATCATCCGCGTCAGCCCAAGGCGAGTCACCACATCTATGTGTTACCCACACCAATTTTGCATTTAGGTTTATCGGGTTATTCTCTAGATACAGGTGTGAATTTTGAAGCAGTTGCTAATTTTAGTCTGGTTGTGTGTGGGTAGGAGTTTAAGAAAATTTGTCATAGATGAAAAATTGTGTGTCTTCTGTCATTTTCGCAGTCGTTGTTTCTTCCCAGTCACATGCGGAATATGTGTGATAGCTTTTCAAGAATATTTTAACAGTAGGTGGTTGGGGTTGGATCCAACATTGAAGGATTGTTTTTCGTGCCGCTGCTGCTATGTAGAATAAGGCTGTGTTCACACGGCTTATTCAAGCCGTAATTGCGAGCCGGATTGCGCTCGCAATTCCGGCTTGAATAAGGGGCGGGGTCGCTGTCCGACCGGCCATAGACATTGCATTATCCACGTGCGCGTATTGCGGCTTGGATAATGTGCAGGTGACTTTATCCCGCCCGGGCGGATTCGTCTCGAGCGGGGAGGTGACGACGGATCCACTGGTTCTCTATGAGATCAGTGGATTACCGTACATAATTTCTGCGACGGATTGTCAGCCCGTTCTGAGCGCAATTACGGCGAGCAGTAACAGCCGCCAATCCGCGGCGTAACTAATCAGTTAGTGAACGAGGCCTATGAGATTTTTCCTTGGAAGGAGGTAATATTTCCTTTAGGGAGGATTCAAGAGAGGCCCATGGTTCAGTTTCTGGCATTGTGGTAATAAGTTTCGAGGGCGCACCTCTGACCAAAAAAAGTTTGGATTTTTTTTGGATAGGTCACAGACAGTGCAATAGTCTAGCATGTTGGGGAGTTTTGATTTTAGGCAAGCGTATGTGATTTTCAGAGTGTCCATCAGATACCCTCGGTGTGGGGAGACATAGGATCTATGCGCGATTTTAAAAGACCTTTCCCAATACATCATGGAGGGTAATAACTTTGCCACCTGGGATACAAGGACTGGAATGTCAGGGACTGCAACTTGTTCACCAAATATGCCATCCCCCCTTGTGATTTGGAGTAGTCCAGTGGAGTTCGGATTAAGTTATAGAATCTAGTGATCAATCCTTTTTTGCGTTGAGTTTCCTTTGTGATTCTTAGGAAGGGGTAATTCCATTCCCCGTCTCCCAGTTTTCCCATTACCTCTCGCACGTAGCTGCACGCCTGAAGATAGAAAAGGGGTTGTGGGCTAAGGATCGGAAACCTACTTTGTGCTTCATTAAAGAAGTCTATTTTCCTAGTGCTTTTATCTATAAATCTGCTTTACTGTTTCGATACCCTGATTCATGCCAGATTGGAACCTTTGAGGGGGTTTTCCTCCATGTAAATTTGGGTTGTGTAACAATGGTAAGGGGTAGTGAGTGCTGTTGTGTTAAGTTTAATTATTTGTGCGTTTTTGTATGCCAGGTACGCCAGGCGTGTCATTATCAGTGGGTTTTTGAGGTTTCGTCTTGGGAAGAGAGCCATAGGAGAGGTTGTCTAAGAGATTTAGGCAGCGACACCCCTGTCACAAATTGTTTGGTCGAGTTCAGGGTCTGCAAAGTTTCGGATACCCCACTAGCCAACTCCCGATCCAACTCTTGAGTTGTGATGCTAGATGTATTTCTGTATTTGTGGGAAATTTATTCCCCCTTCGTCCGAATGTTGGGTTAAAACCGCAGGCTCCACCTTTGGTCTTCGGTCATTCTTATGAAGGAGGTAAATAGTTTGTTAATTGATCTTACTTCTTTGGATTGAAGATATATAGGTTAGGATTGTATATGATGGTATAAAAATATAGGGAATATGATCATTTTTAATAAATTTGCTTACCATAACGGGGAGAGAGTTAATTTTTCCATGTAGAAAGCTTTTTGTCCATTTCCGTCAGCAGTGGAAGGAATTTGTATTTGTAATATTCATGGTTGTGATTTCTGGGGATTTGTACTCCTAGGTAGGAGATGGTTTCTGTTCGCCAAGTAAATGGGTAGTACGTAGACCAGTTGGGGTTAGTGGGGCCTCTTAGAAGCAATGCTTCTGATTTTTCTTTGTTTATTTTAAAGCCAGACAAGGATCCAAAGGTTCTTAAATCCTCCATGATTTTTGGTAGCGCTTGTTCTGGGTTAGATGTATACAATAAGATGTCATCGGCGAAGGCCGAAATTTTGATTTGTTTTGTACCCACCTTTATCCCCTCAAAAGTATAAAAAATGTTATGGCTGATTTATGCTCTCCAATTCTAATTTTTATTGCTCTGGAAGTCTGTCCAATATAACACTTGCCACAAGGGCATTTTATAAGGTTATTCACATTGTTTAGTCAAACAAAAAGATGTGTGTAATATCCCTTAGAAGGGGATTTGCTGAGGACAAAGTTTCTTACCTTCTCTGTTAACACAGGAGCAGAATGTCACAAATAATGCTGAGTCATGACGCTGCAGGGGAGAGGAGGGTTGGGGGACAGTGAGGAGTGAGGAATCCAAGGGAGCTCTCAAAACTTAGTGATAATAATAAACAGTACAAGAGTGGGATTCTCAATACAGCAAGACACAAGACTCAGAGGTGACTGTCAGGAGGAGCCTTATCTGCTAAGAAGCTAATGTAACAAACAAGGTAGCCAGAAGAAAGAGAGACACAGCAGAGCACAATAGCTGCATAGAGGGTTCCTGTGACATGTTCACTCAAATATCAAACTTTATAAACTTGATTATGGCTTCTGTATACAAAAGACAACAGTTTTTTACCCTCAGCACCTTGAAAGCTCTTCATGTTCTATGTCATCAGATAAAAGCAGGGATCTAATCACACTACAACTATTTATTCTGTAATACAAAAGAAATCATATTGCTACCCAGTGCCTTAATAAAACTTCTGCAGCTCCAGTCTCATCAAGATAAGAAGTGGAGATCTGCGCAGCACGGGCCAGCAGCTCTTGTCTGGTCGTATCTAATGAAGCTTTGAAGTAATAAGGGCAGGTATGGAAGGCTCGTAGTCTCTCAGACTGCAATTTTTGTATTCACATTATATTTAGAAAAGTGATTAAAAACCCATTTTGGTGGGATCCCACATCAACATGACATCGTGGCAAACACCTTAAAGAAAACCTTTTCACCATGGCATAGGATAAATGTATATGTTACCACCGAATTATCGCATGGGGCCGTGCAAATTAACGCACAACAGACAGGGGAAGGTGCACATTTTGCTGCCCTCAGTTTTTTCTTGTAGGTTTTTCTGGGAGGGTTGAATTCTGACTGTACTAGACTATCAACTGTTGATTTACCACGTTTAAATATATAGGGGTCTATCTTTAAAAGATGTTTGTACCTTTGAATCCGACTGCAGAATATGCAGTGGCGTGTTATGGTTTTTTGATCAATTAGTGTGTTTGTCATATGTAGTTACAAAAGATAATCGAGTTTTGTAATTTTTACTATTTGATGATTTTTTCCAATAATTCTTCCTTGCAGTGCTCTTACTTCAAGGCCATCTTTAGCTGGTTTTGTGGATCATATACCTTATTTGTTCAAAACTTATTTATTAATTTATGCCTATTACTGTATTCATTTTGAGTATCATTTGTACAAATTAGCTTTATCCTATTAAACTGGCCTTTATGGTTTAAATAAAAACATAAGTGTTTCCCGGAAAGTAAGACAGGTCATACATTCTTTTTACCCCAAAAGTCCCATATGCTTTACTTTCGGGTTTTATGTTCTTATTATGGCAGGATATGGCCCCTATACGAGGTAATAGGCAGGTATATGTCCCCCTAAGCATGATTATGGGCAGTATATGGCCCATAGACAGGTATATGGCCCACATAGGCAGGTATTGGGTCAGGCTGTTAGGCTGGGTATTGGGTCGGCTGTAGGCAGGTATAGGCAGGTTATAGGCTAGCTGTAGGAAGGTATAGGCAGCTGTAGGCAGGTATAGGCAGCTGTAGGCTGGTATAGCAGCTGTAGGCACGGTATAGGGCGGGATGTAGGCATGTATATAGGAAGTTGTAGGGCTGGGTATAGGCTGCGTAGCGCAATAATATCAAAATAAAAAAAACAAACAATCAGTTACTGGATCCCGCTGCTCCGTCTCCCGCGCTCTCGGCTCTTGCTTCTATCTTCTTGCCGGCACAGGCGGGGTGACATTCATCAGGCCGCGCCGCAGCATGATGAGACAACGCTGCCTGTGCTGGGAGGACTCGGGACACGCTGCGATGGTCTCTTGCGGTCGGGCCGGAGGCCATGCGGAGTTCGGAAGCGCTCGCTTAGTGCCCCGCAGTGGTATCCCTTCACTTATATGCGCTCCGGACGGAGTCGCATATAGGTGAAGGAATCGGTGGACAGTACCCGGGCCAGCGCAGGCAAGGGACACTGTGCGACTGTACTCGGCATTCTGCTGTATGCGCTCCTGAGGAGCCGCATATAGCTGAAGCGTCCCTGTCGGCGCCCGGGCCATCGCAGCCGCCCGAGCGCAGAAATAGAACGTTTACTACGTATCTTACTTTCGGGGTACGTCTTACATTAGGCGACCTCCCTAAAACTTCCCCGCTACGTCTTAGTATCGGGGGTGTCTTACTATCGGGGAAACACGGTAGTAGGGGTATGGTAACTGCCACAGAGTTATATATTATTGCGCTCCATGGGCTTGACGAACAAGCCCATGTGTTTTGTATCACGCTTCTGTTTGAATAGAATGTATGCTTACTAGGAGGTAGAGGAATACTCCTGTATATGAAGCTTTCTTGCATCAGTACCTTACACATATTACGGCACAAAGTATAAGTGAATAACCCTGCTGCCCCTACACCCCCCACAAACATATCTGCCCCCACCTGGTGTCTCTTTCCCCCTTTCTTGTAGATTGTAAGCCCTTGCAGGCAGGGTCCTCTCTCCCTCTGTGCCAGTTGTCAGTCATTTATTTTCACCATTGTACATTGATGTTATGTATGTAACCCCCTCGAATGTATAGCGCCCTGGAATCAATGGCGCTCTAAAATATATAATAATAATGTCTGCCCCAGTATCCAATTGGCCATATGCATTGGATATAAATCTGTCAAACCTTCCAGAATGGGGACCTGTTGACTGAAGATGTTGAGGGAAATGAGGATCAGGTGTATTGGATTTTCACGTACCTGATCCTTTGTTATAAGCGAAGAAATATGTCAGCTTCAAGCTCTGTCATGTGTATGACCAGCCTGCTGCTTTTATGTATACGTAAAGATAGTTACTACATAAATGACAAGTACTACAACTTTCTAATACACTTTCTGTTTTAGCTCTGCACAATTTTCAAGATAGTTGAATTTACTTTCAAAGAAAACAAACCTGTACACCGTTGATAGGGGAATAGATGTCTTTGCGGGTTTATTGAAGTTTTTTGACATGTTTGCTATGAAAACTCTCCAAGAATTCTGGTGCAATTTGCGGCAAAATACTGATGTACATACTTTACATGTCATTTATTAGGCGCTTTAGACAGCTGTTAGACACTTCTATGCCGCAGTTGACAAACAGACATGGTGGCACAGAAGTAAGCACTAGGGAACATGTTGTTTTTTGATGCTTAGACGCCGTTTTAATTACACATAATATTAGTGTAGAATGCGCCTGATTTATGAATCTATTAACTATTTTGTCATAGGCAAACTTAAACTCTATCACCTCAATCTATAAAACACTAAAACATAACTTTTTTTTATGTAAACATTAACCCTTACACATTATTTAAAAACCTGATTTCTAACCTCTCAAAAAATTCCCCTTTCTAATTTGAAGGAATAATTTCCTTTTCTATTGCCCCATCTGGTGGAGCACCACCCTCTAGCAAGGAAACCCTTATCATACAGTAATTCTTTAACCCCAAAAAGTCTTACTTGGACATACCCCAAATGTCATGACGTACAACATATAGGTTTCTGTGAAACCCTCTGCAGTGGAAAACACATAATGGGGGCCCAGAAGATCAAAAATTAAAAATTCATCCCTGACCTCCCCCCAACATGTTTCACCAGCAAAAACGGCTTCATCGGGGGTTTAGAGGCCCCGGTCACATTGGTTCATTTCCTTTTTATCATGTAGATACAAACCCTTTTCAGGTTTCACTATTTCCCTTGTGTGGGTGGTGCCCCACCAGATGGACAAATAGAAAGGAGTTTTTCCTTCACAATTAAAAGGGGGATATATTGAGAGGTTAGAAATCGGGTTTTTTAAATAGTGTGCATTGAGGTTAAGTGGTTACATAATAAATTTTAAAAATTTTAGTTTTTTTTATAGATTGAGAATGATGATTTTTAAGTTTGCCTTGGCAAAAAGTTAATATAGTCATTAAAATCACTTTGTTCTCTTGTAGTTCCCATTTTTTTTTTAGTTTATTTGATTTATGAACCCGCTTACTAGGGTCAAAAAAGAGGGCTTTGTAGGGCAGAAACGCCTTCGGTAGGAAACCCATTTTAAAGTGCTTACCTGTTCCAGCATAATGCGCCTGGGGTTCCGTACTAAAGCTATAACTCTAAAGTTTGTAATTCTGTAGCCCCCCCAAATAGGCAGTTTCAAAGTCTGCGGGCGCTTTATAATGCGCCTATATGGAGGGGCTGGGTTTAAAAAAAAGGAACAGGGGTGCGTAATTCAGGCGCAGCTCTGTTCATACATGGCCCCCTAAATTCTTGGCTCAATTATTCCTAAGTGTAAACTTAGGGCTATCCAAATTTATCATATAGCTGAGCTTCTGTGATAAGTTTGGTGCATTTTAAGTCGGCCGTTGGTTACATTCATTATTGAACTGGAGTAATAAATGAGCCCAGACGCTCATTGTCTTTTTATCACTGACCACATATGTCCTGAAACTGGGGATGAACTGAAACATAAAAGAGCAAATTTATTGCTACTATTAATCTTTAGACCGTGTAAGCTTAGACCCCCAAAGTCACCAGATTTATAACAGTGGCTCAGCTGTAAGTTAAATCTGCCGCATGTTTAGGCTGTCTATAAGTTGGCTTAGTTTGCACCAAGCTTTTGGTACACAGTGTCGTGTGTTAAACCACTATATTTACTATTTTGCCATAGGCAAACTTAAACTCTATGTTTTCCAACCATAAAAAAAAAAAAACGTAACTTTTTTTATTATAACACTTAACCCTTTTTACACCAATTTAAAAAAAACCCGATTTCTAAACCCTCAAATTTTTCCCCTTTTTTAATTTTGGGAAGGAATAACTCCTTTTTTTTTACAAATCTGGGGAACACCACTACCCAAAAGGAAAAAATTTTTTATATCATATTTATAACTCCAGTAAAGGGATCCCCAAAAATCCAATTTGGGAGCATCCCCCCAATCCGATGGACATAAAACATTAAGGTTTTCCCTTGTGAGACCCTCTGCAGCGGGTGACACTTGTAGACAGAGGTGAGAAATCACAATTTAAAATGTCATGCCTGACCTCCCCAACATGTTTCACCAGCTAACTTGGGTTCATCAGGGGATAGAGGTCCGGTCCCATATGGTCTAGCTCATTTCCTTTCATATCATGTTAGGTACACGCCCTATTCAGGTGCTCACCAATTAGCCACCAGAGAATCAATAAACCATGTTAAACTATGCCCCTTTTTGTTTGATGCATCATAGAGGTGTCCAAAAAACTGTCTAAAATACATATGATGGGAGGTATATACAGTAGTATTTTGGCGCAAATTGCTGTAGTTAACGTGTCCAAGTATGCATTACATCTGCATATAAGCGAAATGCTCTACAACTTTCTATTTATTTGAATATGGAAAACTTACAATAATAAAAAAGAAAAAGCACTTGATGTAGTTATATTGGGGAGGTGGTGTCCTAGGGGACATAACATTTGTTGTTTCGGCCTCTGTGCCTGTTTGTTTTTTTTTTGTGTTTTTTTTTTTTATTAAGACGGTTTCTTATTTGTATGAAAAGGGGTTTTACTCTTTACAAAATGTCGTCACCCGTGGGGAGGGTTAAAATGCTTTAGGCGTGTTCACACGGTTATTCCCGACGGATTTGTCGCGTTTGAGCGAAAATCCGCCGGAATAAGGGAAAGGGGGGGGGGCGCCGCTCCCGGCCCTATAGACAATGCATTGTTTAGGCGCGTCCGCGCCGTAAATAATGTGCCCTGTTAACTTTCTCCCCTGGCGGATTCGCCGGCGGGGGGGAGCGACGGATTCCACTGTTCTCAATGGAGCAGTGATTTTTTTTTTTTTTTGCCGAAGATGGTCCTTATTGTATGGGAAAACGGGCTTTTACGGCTCCAATACCGCAGCCAGCTAGGCGTGTGTAAACGGTTAGCCCGCTGTTTTGGTGACATCACATTCAGTACTCATGTGGCGATGCAGCCAATCACAAGCATCAGTGGTCATGTGTCCTGGGGCTTGTAATAATGGGAAACCCATTGTATAAATGTTCATTGCTTAATGTATTTTGTCTTTTCTGATTTTCAGCCGACTTACAAACTGTCAGGAGCGGTCAGTACTAGATCACAGGATGAGGATATTTTTACTGAAGAAAATACCTTGTAAGTCTGTTCACCTTACTTTATGCCATGTGTGACCGAGTCTGCATTTTCTACAACATTGTAGATCAGTTCTAGGTGGAACCTATTTCCTGTGACAACAAGTAGTTGGGCATTACTTTTTCCATTCAGAGGCCAAGTGCTCTCAGCTGTTGCCACATACATAGAACGGATTCGGCAAAGCACGACATATGCTTCACTCTGAGGAACAACTCAAACAGTAGCAGGCTGGGTGCATACAGTGGATTTTTATACGTATTTTGCATCAGTATTTCTAAGCCAAAACCAGACGTGAAAAAGTGTAATGGAAAAAGATAGTACTCCTGTGTTTTGGATCTATTTGTTGTTTTGGTTTACAAATTTTGCTTAAGGGTATGTTCACACGGCGTAATTGCGGCACATACAGTGCGTGCTGCAATACACCGGGTGATATGCGAGTCGCGCCCCCGTAGACCTGCATTACTCGCATGTCACATGTCACTTATCTCCCCCGCGCGTACAATACGATCGTATTGTACGTGCAGGGGGACGAGGCGTAACCCATAGTTTTCTATGAGAGCTATGGATTACCGTAATTGCGGGCGCATTTCGCCACGTATTAAGCCAAATACACCCGCAATTACGTGGCAAAATAAGCCGTGTGAACATACTCTAAGAATATGAACAAAAAAATTGCCACGTGAACCCAGCCTAATGCAGATAAATCCGACAATCCATAATTCTGCTGAGGATTTTTCTGAGGCTTCGCCCCTTAACGACTTCTCACCGACTTTAGTCGGCGGGTGGTGCAGGCCTTTTTCTTCTTTTGCAGCAGTGTTTTTAGACGTCATTGCAGAAAGACCATGTTTGCGGCTCCTGGTGCCGTAACTGTGCTACGAACTAAGCTGTAGTTAACAGCTCCGTTTCTAGAGCGGCCTCTGAAAACGGCAGGAACCGGAGAAAGCCTCCGATCCCCGACGTTTAACCCTTGTCACGGTACGTGACCGCGGCATAATCAAAGGGGATGACTTTGCTCCATTGGATCACTGGGATTCTGAGTGCCCGATGGAGTCCGGGGAATATTTATACAGTCAGCCCTGGGAGCAGCCATAATATCATATATTATGATTTGCTGAACATTTTACTTGCTCAAAACCACAGATCCACACTAAGTCCGTTGGAAACTGAGTCTTTAGGAACATAGCATGTAGCTTCAATCCTAAAGAGAGCACAGTGAAATGTGTGCATATAGGGGAGGAAAAGATTTGCTTCGAGTAGTGGGATGATAGAGGAGAAACCCTTACCGCATTTAGTAGACTGGAACATTGGAGGCACGCGTATGCTCACAGTTCTGCAAGTCTTCTGACCATGGACAATTTCCTATTATTTAAAATTCACAAGTTTAATTAAAGGGGTTGTCCGGTAGAAGAAAATGATTCCTCTGCTATATTCGGAACTCCCATAAAAGTGAATGGAGAGGATAGCCACATGCGCTGCCCCCTCATTATCTTGCATGGTCAGCTACTTGCGAGCAACCTGTGCAGGGCATTTTACTCTGTGGTAAAACTCCTTTAAATGGGGCCAGGCTTCAAAAGTGATAGATGCCAACCATGCCGCTACCGCTCCAGAGCTTCTCGGGATCCATCCTCTTGACTTCTGGGTTCTTGTCCTGACACGCTTGAGAGACTCGTGCTACATTCACTTACAACTGGTCACTACCATTTAGTAGGGCCCATTACACATATCTATTTGGGAATACATTCATATTAATAAACTGAAGCTCATATTTTTCTGGTGCCCAACGGAGTTGCTCATCCTGGCACTGTACTGTAGAGAGGCTCTATAGATCGCCAATCACTGCATGCACCTCACTATTGCATGTAAGAGCAGTACAGGAACTGTAGTACCGCACTGTACTGTAGAGAGGCACTACTAACCGCCAATTACTTCATGCACTGTACTGATACCTGTAAGAGCAGTACAGGACATGTAGTACCGCACTGTACTGTAGATAGGCGCTATAGACTGCCATTCATTGCATGCATCTCACTATTGCATGTAAGAGCAGTACATGACATGTAGTACTGCACTGTACTGGAGAGAGGCGCTACTATACCACCAATCACTGCATGCACCTCACTAATACATGTAAGAATAGTACAGGATATAGTACCGCACTGCACTGTAGAGAGGTGCTATAGACCACCAATCACTGCATGCACCTCACTAGTGCATGTTAGAGCAGTACACGATATGTAGTACCCCATGGTACTGTAGGTAGGCGCTATAGACCACCAATCACTGCAGCTACTGCCCTAATACATGTAAGAGCAGTACAGGACATGTAGTACCGCACTGTACTGTAGATAGGCGCTATAGACCGCCTATCACTGCAGCTACTGCACTAATACATGTAAGAGCAGTACAGGACATGTAGTACCGCACTGTACTGTAGATAGGCGCTATAAACCACCAATCACTGCATGTACATCACTAATACATGTAATAGCACTACAGGACATGTAGTACCGCACTGTACTGTAGAGTAGCGCTATAGACCCGCAATCACTGCAGTACTCACTAATACATGTAAGAGCAGTACAGGACATGTAGTACTGCACTGTACTGTAGAGAGGCGCTATAAACCACCAATCACTGCATGCACCTCACTAATACATGTAAGAGCAGTACAGGACATTTAGTACCGCACTGTACTGTAGAGAGGCGCTACTAGACCGTCAATCACTGCAGCTACTGCACTAATACATGTAAGAGCAGTACAGGACATGTAGTACCACACTGTACTGTAGAGAGGCGCTATAAACCACCAATCACTGCATGCACCTCACTAATACAGAAGAATTACAACTGTTTATGATAACTGGTTGCATCTTCAATCAATCACATAAAGCCGCAGATCAGCAGTTTGTGTGACATTTTATGGTACGTGGTTTCGAGATAAATGTTTCCAGGAAAGATCATTGTATGGTGAAAATATTGGATCCGGAGGCCATTGTATTTGTGTCTCTTCTTTTCAGAAGCCTTTTGGATCCCAATGAACCTTTTTCAGTCCCGGAGTCCTTGCGTAGTGGTGTAGACGAGTTTGAAGCCTTGTATGAGCTGGGTTTACTTACACACAGTTATCAGGAGCTGGAGGCTGAATCCATAGCGCCTATAAGGGAAACACTGTACGAGTAAGTACCTCTCTTAAATACATTGGGAGTGACCAAAAAAATGCCCCAAAGGTATGTTCACACGGCGTGTTGGGTCCATGTGAACTTACACTTTTAGATGCGTGTTTGGATCCGTCTGTCAGACCCTAAACGGACCCAAACACACAGCTAACAAATAGCAATGTGTTTTACATTGCTTTTAATATGAAACATGCATCGGCGTTCACACGAGTGATCACTGATGCGTCTCATTGCGTCTTTCAGATCCGTTCCAAGAATTGACATGTCAATTCTTGGTCCGAAAGACGCAGCAGGAGCCCTATAATAAACTATAGGGTGCGATCCTGCTGCATCCAACACGCATCCAAACACGCAGCTGCATGTTGGATACGTGTTGGATCCGTTTAGGATCCGATCGCCGCTGCGTTTTTGGATCCTGAACAGATCCGAAGTCGGATCTAAAAACGCTGTGTGAACGGCCCCTTAACTTCAAGTCCATTCTGCCTCAGAGTGGAAGTTCAGTTGTTGTGCAGAGCTGAACATCCTTCTCTGCAATCGTAAAAATAAAGTTTTAGCTTCCGAGTGCGAGTGGTACATTTGGACTACTCCCCCCCCCCCCCCCCCCACCCCACCTTTCAGCCTCTGAGGCTAAGTTCACACGGCATAATTGCAGGGTGTAAGTAAGCCCTGCAATTACGCCGGAACTTCAGGAGCTTGCGCTGCCGGTGGGGGGGGGGGGGGGGGGTATTCCCGGCGGCTCATGACTTTCTTACTAGCGCGCGTTTCGCGCACTATTGACATGTCACTTATCTCCCCTCCACGGCGTATTGTCTGAGCGGGGAGAGGAGGCATAATCCATAGTTCTCTATGAGAAATGTGGATTACCGTAATAACTGGGACGTATTTTGCCACGTATTGAGCGCAGTACGGCGCAAAATATGCGGCGAAATACGTCCCAATTTAAGCCGTGTGAACATTGCCGGAGTCCTGCTTCCCCGCCCTTTTTCCACACAGAGAGATAGAGCCTGCGAGTCCTGCTCCACACAGAGAGCTTGTGAGTCCTGCAACATCTCTCCCACTCCACATATCACAGAACCTCTAAATCTTGCTTTCCTTGCCAATTCCAAAGCATGGGGGTCCGGCTGCTGTCTCCCTTAGACTCTATAGTAAGAACCTCCCGCTGTCTCCCATAGACTCTATAGTAACAACCTCCCACTGTCTCCCATAGACTCTATAGTGAGAACGTCCCGCTGTCTCCCATAGACTCTATTGTGAGAACGTCCCGCTGTCTCCATAGACTCTATAGTAAGAACCGTCCCGCTGTCTCCCATAGACTCTATAGTAAGAACGTCCCGCTGTCCCATAGACTATAGTAAGAAGTCCGCTGTCTCCATAGACTCTATAGTAAGAACTCACTGTTTGCGCTGACTCTATAGTACGTCCCAGCTGCATAGATCTATATAACAACGTCCCGCTGTTCCATAGACTCTATAGTAACAACGTCCGCTGTCTCCATGATCTATAGTAAAACGTCCGCGTCTCCCATAGACTTATAGTAAAACTCCCGCTGTCTCCATAGATCTTAGTAAGAACCTCCCTGTTTCCCATAGACTCTATAGTAAGAACGTCCCGTGTTCCCATGACTCTATAGTAAGAAGTCCGCTGGCTCCATAGATCTATAGTAAGAACGTCCCGCTGTCCATAGACTCTATAGAAAGAACGTCCGCTGGCTCCCATAGACTTTGTAAAGGTCCGCTGCTCCATAGACTCTTAGTAAGAGTCCGCTGTCTCCTGACTTAGTAAGAACGTCCGCTGGCTCCCATAGACATAGTAAGAGTCCGCTGTTCCATGACTTATAGTAAGAGTCCGTGGCTCCCATAGACTCTATAGTAAGAACGTCCCGCTGTCTCCCATAGACTCTATAGTAAGAACATGCACTGTTTGCGGCGTGTACAATACGATCGTTTTGTACGCGCAGGGAGACGATACGTAATCCATAGCTCTCTATGAATTGCTGTCATTGCGATGCGGCAGTGTGAACGTGCCCTTAGTTTGGTACAGCTGTTCAATTGTTTGTTTTGTTTTTCCCTCTAGGTACTTTGCTCAGATTTTAGATGAAAATGGTCCTCTGAAGCCAGATGATGAACGTTTGATAGGAGAGTACAAAGATTTCCCAGAAGAAACGCACAGGATGGTAGAAGCAGCCGGCAGCCTCAAGAATTTTCTGTTGCAGTCAGACGAGTTTACCATTGTGGAAGACATGATCGCGCTGTCTGCTGATTATGATGTCCCGTTTAGAGAACAGCGAGATAGATATCGGCTGAATCCCACAGCAGACGAGTTCACGCCTACCTTTTCTAGCCTTGTATTTAATGTAGATCCGTATTGTGCTACCAGCCACGTAAGTTCTGTGTCTAACTCCGGTGCCACGGAACGTAGTGAACGTACCGTCTCTTATAGTGACTTGGATCTAAATTATCAGAAATTTGCTGAACCGTTTAACAGCCCCCACCTTAAGACTATGCCTGGTTCAGAGTTTGACCTCATTGAGAATCACTCCTTTGAAAATCCTGTCTTAGATGATGATTTGGATGAAGTACATAGCTTAACTGAATCTGAATCGTATGATATCGATGACGATGAGGACGACGACGATGATACGGTTCCTGAATCAAGTAGTGACTTAAGCCGAGATCGGACGTATTTAGAAGATTCAAAACCCGGGGAATTATTTGGTGCCCTAAAGAAGAAATTATCCAAAATATTAGCTGCATAGTTGGTCGGGAAAATAGGGGGGCTGGAGATTATAACATTTCTAAAATTTTTTTCTTTTAAGGCAATATTCTAATAACTTTAAAAGCAAAATAGGCACCGTATTCCAAAGCCGGAGAAGCTGAGCAGATAGTTATAATGAAAAAGAATCAATAGAATTTGTAGTTTATACATTTAAAATTATGCTTTTTTGGGTTTAAAGGGGGTTGTTCACTAAAGGATTTTTTTTTTATGTTAAAGATTTGAAAAAAACAAGTAAATTTGCAATTTTTCCATTAAGGACCCTCCTTTTCCTAAACCCCCCTTTGTAGGGGGGCTGCTCAGCCCCTCGGGTGCTATAATCCCTTCTTTTCGTCCCTTTGTGGGTGCCAGCGCGGGTTTCTATAGCAACAATTCCAATCTCTTTATGGTGTCGTATAGCTCAGCCCTTTTTTTCCCTCACAGCGCAGGGCACCCCAAAGTACCCCAAAAAAAAAAAAATGAAAAAACCAAAAAGCGGACTGCGGGGAGATGAACCTATGTATGAGAAACCCCCTTTAAGGGGGGAGTGGCGGTATTATCGTGCCCGACACCCTTTCCCTTGTTATGTCTTGCAGAGATATCTTGTCAATCACCGATAACACCGCCCACTTCTTTCCTTTAAAGAGGTTCTCTGGGAAAAGAAGAGAATTAAATAAACTACATGTCATAATGAAAAAAAGCAAAATACATTTCATTAGAAAATTGTTTTTTTGTTAAGGGAAAATCATTATGAAAACAAAAATGGCTGTCGGACCCTTCCCGCAACAAAACCTTTTCCCAAAAAGTAGGAGGGGTATTTCCCTTATTAGGCTGCTGACATACGGGCATGGCTGCGCTCATAATACACTTGGATGACGAGGATGACGTGAATAAAAGAGACTGAAGGCGTAGTATGTATGTGTGTGTGTGTGTGTAGAAGTATGATTGTATTATAATTTAAAAATATTTATTATAGATAATATAAATTTGGTGGTTAAGAAAAAATGCTCAGCTGGGAGGAACCCTTGCCTATCAACTGTACGCGCACAGTAGCCCAGTGAGGGGGGGGGGAAGGACCAACATGGCGAAATTTTGCGATAGAAAAAGCGTTTGTAAGAAAATTTCAACCTGTTTGGGGAAAATATTTAAGCAATCTTTAGTATTCCTCCATTACATGTTTTTATTTTTTGGGGGTTTCTCACACAACCCCTTTAACACAGAATAAGCAATCAATTAAAGGGTTTAACGAAATCATTCAGTCTTGTTAGCCCGTTCGTTTTCACTGTTTAAAAAGGGGGTGTTTGATTTGTTTGAATTCATATAAAGGATTAGCAGTTGATATCCCCTTTCCTTTCTACATGTGTGTCATCTATCGACAAAGTTCTGTTATTTAAGGATGTGGTAGTTAAAAGTCTGGTTGGGTTCACTTTGCCTTTCAGTATAGGGGTTTTTGTGTTCCAATTTTCCCGCAGAAACAAAAGGATTTGTTTTTCTCATACACATCCCGATTGAGGTTTCCTTTTTATTTATTTGACTTTTGACTAACACCAAGGGTACAGGGACGGGAGTAAATAACACAACCCGGGGTCGAACACCCTCAGCAGTTGTGTGTGAGTGAGTAAAAAGCAGGGGAAAAACTGAAAGAGTGCTGAGGAGAGGTGAGTTGGCATGTTGACCCGGGTGAGGAGCGCTCCTTATGGTTAAACCCTGGAGACGATGTACCCTATGGGTCATAAGGGGCCTAAAACACAAATGTGGCAGAATTTTTAAAAATGATGAAAGGGAAAAATTTTTTTATTTTTAAATTTGCAAGTTTCCCCCTGTTAAATTTTTTTGGAGGTAAAACCCCCTTTAAAAAGACAAAATTACAAGTTCAGATACTTTCCCCCCAAAAACTAATATCATTTTCAGAGTTTTTAAACTTTTTCCCGCCTGTGCAGTGTAAAGGTATGTTCCCCGGTTAAATTTTGGAAAGTTTTCACCCCCCAAAATTTTGCGTGTGTACGGGGCGGCCCCCCGCGCCAAAAAAAAGGTTTTTACCCCGTTTTCCCAGTACGCCAATTAGGGGTGAAAAAGGTTTAAAAAACGTGTGAAAAATACCCGAAGATCCTTGTTAAGGGGTTTAAGAAGGGCATACCCCCTGTCTTTTTCCTGCCGACCCCAAGGTGTTAGGAAAAAGAAGCTAATCCATATACATATAGGGCACAGAAATTCCCAAAATGCATTACCACCACAAACCTGTTCTCAACTCTAAAATAGAACTTATTATGAATAATAGACTAAAAGTAGTAAAAATAGTAAGTGTGTGGTTCTTTTTAATTTTAAAGGACCTATCAAAAACCCTACTGATGTTTAATGCACCTGTTAGTGAAGGAGTTAATTCCAGATTATGGAAAACAGTTATCATCTGCATAAGAGTCCACTACCTGTAACCAACCGAACTATTGCTGAAAGTGTTCAGATTTCCTGTAATTTCACAGTTATACTTCATGTTTGCTATAAACCTGTCTCTGTCTGACTCTGTCTCCTAAAAGCTAAAGGTTTGCAGGAGTCAGTGTTGTGGTTCTTTCAGTGACAGATATACATTAACTCCTTAACGACCGACTTTTGATGTCGGCTGGTGCGGGTCGTTCGTCTGCAGCGACCTCTTTTGACGTCGCTGCAGACATCGGAGTTTGCGGCTCCGGCGCCACAGCAGCGCTGGGATCGAGGCTGTACTACACAGACCTGATCCCAGAGCATCTCCTGCGAACACCGGGGATCGGGAGAACTTCGCTCCCCGGTGCTTTAACCCTTTGATTGCGGCGGATTGTCACTGCAGCACAATCAAAGGGTTTCCCTGCTCTGCCGGGTGATCGGGACTCCCGGTGACCCAATAGAGCCCGGGGACCTAGAGTGGCCCCAGAGCTGTCTGTGTAACAAGTCAGTGATCAGGGCAGACTGTGAGCTGTCCTTATCACTGCCTGTGTTAGACTGACACAGATGATAATGTATTACCATATATGCATATGCTCATACATTACTAAGTGTAAAAAAAAAAAATGTTAAAACAGTTCTCCTTCATGGGATTTAAAAAAAAAATTTAAAAAAACAAAAAAAAGTGTAAAAAATAAATAAAATAAAAATAAATATTTAAGAAAAAAATAATTGTGCATATATATTACACACACAAAAAAACCCTAGAGATATTAGGTATCCACACGACCGTAATAACCTGCAGAATTAATCTAAGTGTGAAATGTGAATGGTGTAAAAAAAAAAAAAAAACAAGTTAAAAAAAATAATAAAAAATTCTGCAACTATTTATAAGTGAACTTAAACTATTCCCCCATAAAGTACAACTCGTCTCGAATAAAACGAGGCCTCGTACATCTGCGTCATTGAAAAACTAAAAAAGTTACAACTGTTGAAACGCAAGGAGGCAAAAACTAAAAAAAATGTTCTGGTCATTAACTACTTTTCAGGCCTGGGAGTTGAGGGGTTAATCATTCTCAATGGATTCCAGTTAGTCATCTGTGAACTTGTTTGCTCTCATCTAGGCAAACATCTGTGGTTTAATTATAGGGGACGACACTTCATCACTGGAAAAGACTTGAAACTGAACTTTTAATATCCACACCGATAAAAACTGTGAAATAATAAAGAAATAGTTATTAAGTTGCAACCTGAACTAAGGGCAGTGTATATAGAGAGAAGATAAGAGGGGTGTTGGGTACTAGGCTTTGGAGATCATTCCCTTTTCCTTACATTTAGATGATACTTTGTTGTGGTATCGCATTTTGGGGATTTACTGTATATAGATTGTCCTTTCCTTTGTCCACCATTAAGGACTATTTTTGTTTTTTCGGGGACAGAACTCTAACACCTTCACGGGTTTGCTCTGAGCAGGGCTTACAGAGGTCTTTATAGATTGGCTATTCTGTTATATGATAAGGTAAAATATATATAAATTGCATGCACGGCGAAGTCCTATTTTTATGACCACTTTCTACTTTCACTGTCTGCAGCATGTAGCTCCTAAAGGAAGTCACGTGTTGTGAGCTGGCTTGGTGGGTATATATGATGTGTGATAGGCGGTCTCCACAAATCCCTTGTTGCTGTTGTGGCATTTTGTAGAATGGATAAAAATGGATAGTTGTTGGCTTTCGGGCCAAAAGTGGTGGTATTTCTGATTCTGCGCAGTTTGTGAACTCTCTCTGCTATTGTGGTGAAAGTGTTTTTCGAGGTGGCACCATTGTGAGTAAGTGAGGTGGAAACTGTGGAGCGCCACGTGCCATTGATGTGAGAAGTGAACGTCAGCTGGAAAGCTGCACAACGGGGACAATCGCTCTATCATGTAGAGCATATCACTAAAATAAAACCACAGGGCTCCCAGAAATATGTGTAAAACAACCATTAAGTGAACCCTACTGTGTATTCGCATCTGAAGCAGACTGGGGTCACTGCACCTCTGCAAACCAAGCTGCATTGGTAAACAAAGGTTTGCATTTTTTCCTTTATGTCAGAACCAGACCTCCGCTGATTGTCAAAGGGTTACATTCTCCGATGAGTCACATTTTCTGTTTTAACTAATGGATGGCCATTGGTGTGTCAGACGAAAACCATCAGATAACAAACATTCTGCAGCCATTGCTGGAAGAACACAAGCTGGTGATGAAATTATCGTCTGGGGAATGTTTTCATGGCATTCTATGGACTCCCAAACATTTTGCATATGAATCCCTCCTTGCAGATCATATACACCCATACATGCTGATTTTCTCCCTTGGGGTGGATGGGATCACAATGCTATATGTCACACGGCTTGACATGTCCGATGTATATTTCAAGACTCCCAAGTACTACCCTCTAATTTCCCAGACTTGAACCCAACTAAGCATTTATGAGACCATTCTGAAGGTTGTGTTGGCTTTAACAGTAACATAGTGCAGGATAGTTTGGCACACAGGTAAAGTATTATAGGAGTACAATAACTGTAGGTTGAAGTATCATGAGGGCACAACCACGTAACTAGATGTAAGACCATCTTTAATATTCCTTTAAGATTTTGGCCCTGTTTCACACCATTCCTCGTCGGTGCCCATCGGATTTGTGCCTAAATAAGGCTTTGATACCACAGTTCCAAATTCCTTACAATAGGTTGTTCCTTGTCTTTTGTTATTGCAGGTGGACATAGAATACTCACATCATGAAGTTAATACCGAACCCTTCCAACCCTTCGAGACACAGCAGGTAACTCCACTTATAACTCCTCAAAAATATGTAACCGGGCAAAATTTCAGTGGGCCTCTCAGGTGAGGGCTCATAACACGACTACTGATGGAGGTATTTTTTATGCATCACATAAAAGCTGGTTTGGAGAGGAACCGAAATGATTGTTGTATTGTGGGTATGAATACAGTATTATGGTAAATGCACATGATAAATGTTCTGCAGAAAATGCACAGGTAATGTACAGCAGATGGTATAGATTTTACCCCATTCAATTAAGTAATATCCGCAATAGAAATAGACATGTCGTGGACTCCGATATCTGTTTGGAAATTCTTTATATCCGTCCTATGTTCATTCACCCTTAGAAAAAGACTAGAGCTACACAACACGTTTTGGCGATGTGACATATGGTTGTAGTGTTACATTGCTAAAACTGCTGCTAGTGAAAGGAAATGGGATCCTCCAGAAATCTACCGTTTGGATTTCTGCTGACCATCTCATTGCTGGTGAGAAGTTGTAGTGTGATCACAAACACGACAGTTGTGGAGTAGCAGCGCGACAACATATGTCACCGGTACCCCTAGCCTCAACCACTTAACAACCGCCTGCCGCAGACATCAGGGTTTGCAGCACCCGGCACCGCAGCAGCGCTGAGAACAGGGCTGTACTTCACACTGTACTTCACACTGTACTTCACAGCCCTGTTCCCAGCGCAGCCTTTGCAAGTGCCGGGGAACGGGGGGCGACCTCCACTCCCCAGCGCTTAACCCTTTAATTGCCGCAGTTCGTGACCACAGCATAATCAGAGGGCTTTCCCCTGCTCTGACGGGTGATCGGGACTCTGGTGACCATACAGAGCCCGGGGGACTAGAGTAGCCCCAGGGCTGTCTGTGTAACAAGGCAGCGATCAGGGCAGACTGTGTGCTACCCTGACTGCTGCCTGTGTCAGACTGCCACAAATTAGAATGTATTCGCATATATGAATAGGCTAATACATTAATAAGTGTAAAAAAAAAAAAAAAGTAAAACCGGTATTCTTTCGTGGGATTAAAAAAAAGTAAAAAAAAAAATAAAATTAAAATATTTAATAAAATATAATTGTGCATACATTACACACACACAAAAAAACCCTACACATATTAGGTATCCACACGACCGTAATAACCTGTACAATTAATCTAACAAGTAGTTAAGTGTGAAATGTGAATTGTGTAAAAAAAAAATGTAAAAATATTTTTTCTGCAATAATTTATAAGTGAACGTAAACGATTCCCCCAAAAAGTACAACTAAAACGAGGCCTCATCCAACTGCGTCATTGAAAAAATAAAAAAGTTAAAACTGTTGGAACGCAAGGAGGCAAAAACTAAAAAAAATGTGCTGTTCGGCTTAAGGGGTTAAAGGGTCCTGAAAACTGGTGACCAAGCATAGGAGCTATAGAAAAAGAAAACACCCTCTGTGTCATCTATACAATTCCAATGGTCTGCACTGTGTCTGATACAAATGCTGTGAGAACCTCATGCATGCACTGAATGTAAGGAATAACCTATAGAAGAACAAAGCCTTAACTGAATGATTGAAGTCACATAAACTTTATATTTCATAACATTTAGCCATAGGAAGCAGGGCTGTGCAGTCGGCAAGCCGGAGCCCCGACTCCTCAATTTCCAAAACCTCCGACTCCTGACTCCCTCATACATGGCGCGTGTTTAAGCGATAACTTTACTGTAGTAAAATGGTAACATCCGGCCGTTTATCACCTTATGATACAATAATCAAGCTATTTAGGAAGAACAGACACTTACAAGCAAAAGGGTAACAATGTTTTGATTTTTTGAACACTTGTGGGTAGAGTTGAAGAAAAAGCTGTATTTGTATCCAAGTCCAGTCTGCACCAACATTGGAAATGTGTAGAAGAGACCTGGGATCAGATTTTGGTCAAGATGTGCTTGAATCTGATTCAGAGCCCAGAAGGAGTCAGGCAGTATTGAAAACCAAAAGGTGGATTTCCCAAATACAAAGAAAATAATAAAAATTAACACTTTGATTTTTAGGAGCAAAACTGTAACTAAGCAGATGCTAAATACTAAGTCAAATTTATGTATAAGATCGGTAAGATGACCGTATATAAAATTACAGTAGCCTCATTTACAAATCTGTAGTGGATGGTGAGATATGGAGCCTGAAAGTCACAAGTTCAAAACATTGTTTCCATTTTGCTTGTCAGTGTAAAATATATTTATTGGATATGACTTTAGGACACAAAAAAAATTGTAAATATGCAAAACACTGCAGGAACATTTGTGGAGTCTCTGAATTTTGTTCTGAGAAATAGTATTGCCCCCATCAGATCCTGCATAAATAACCTCACATCTGATCTCATTGTTTCCAGGCTAGAGAACGGCCTCTCTACACTAACTTGGGTTGGGGGCAAAACAATAACCACAGGGGCAACATCTTTAACAATGTCAGGGTATAAAGGAATTGCTTCAGCCACAGTCAGTTTTGATGAATGGTTAATCCTTTAACACAAACAAAAAAAATAATTTTACTCTTAATTTTTTTCCTCCTTGCCTTCCAAAAGCCATAACTTTTTTATTTTTCTACCTACATAGACATATGAGGGCTTTTTTTTTGCGGAACAAGATTTACTTTCCATTGGTGGTGTTCATATTAGTATAGAATATACTGGGGAACGGCAAAAAAATTCAAAGTGGGGCAAAATGTGAAAAAAAAAATGTACTTGCACCATATTTGCAGAAGCTTTGTTTTTTCGGTCTTCAATCTTCGGTAAAAATGATGGGTTCTCTGTATTCTACAGGTTGATACGCATCCGGCAATACCAAACATGTAGGGTTTCCGTTATGTTTTGGTGGCGTAAAAAAATTCCAAACATTTTTCATATTTGAAATTTGCGCCGTGGTGCCATTTTGTGCGACCAATAACTTTTGTACTAACACCTACAGACGTCAGTGAGGTTGCATTTTTTGCGGGCTGAAGTGTACTTTTTATCGCTAGCAGTTTGGAATGCATGCGACTTTTTTGATCACTTTTATTCCAATTGTTATAGGACATGAAATGACCAAAAAACCGCAATTTTGGTGTTTTTTCTTCTTCTACGGTGTTCAGCGTACGGGATAAATGATGTTATATTTTTATAGATCGGACTTTTTCGGACGCGGCGATACCAAATATGTGTAACTTTTTTATTTTATTGTTTTTATTTGTAAAATGGGGAAAGGGGGGTGATTTGAACTTTTAATACTTTTTTTTTTTTTACACTTTAAAACTTTATTTTATTTATTTTTTTACTGTAACATTGAGGCCACCTATGGTGCTTGACCACTAGGTGGCGCGATTGTCAATACAGTCTAATGCATTGCATAGACAATGCATTAGGCTGTACCAAGATGGCGTTTTCCCCACTTCCTGTTTCGGGACGGAAGTGGGGCAAACGGGAGCATGGCAGCGATCAGAGCCTTCACAAGGCTCTGCGCTGCCATGTTAGCCCATCGGGACTCGGCGATCTTATCGCTGATGTCCCGATCGGGCTGAAAAACTGTGCGCAGCACTGTTTTTCATTCATTTAGATGCCGCGGGCGGCACCGCCCCCCTTGCTGCAAGCGCCGGGTGTTAGCTGCAATTAGCCGCTAACACCCGGCGGCTGTGTAACAGGGTCGCGCTACGATCCTGTTATACATCTGCTTACAACCACCATGACGTTCCCATACGTCAGGGTAGTTGAAAGGGTTAAACTCTTCTACTACTTTGAAAACAGGTGAAAAATTTTGCTGAAATCTGTTTGCCCTGGGAGCGGAATCTTTTCCCCTGGGGCAACGCTTTGCCTGCTCCATGTCATCAATTACACTCCTCATGTGATGAGGCTGAAGATATGGGAGCAGCAGCACCGGACCCAATTCCTCTTGCTCTTTGCATCGAACTAACTGGACCAACTTATTGTATATTTTGGGATTCGGAGTCGGTTAATTTTATGACGACTCCGACTCCTGCAAAATAGGCACTGACTCCAACTTCACGACTCCGACTCCACAGCCCTTGCAGCATTAAAGGGAATGTGTCATCAAAAAAAATAACTGGTTTAACTTACATTTTTATGTTAAACACATGTTTAATAATTTTTGGTTTTTAATTTTCCATATCACTTTTTACTAATTCCTAAGTCCTGCAGTTTTCACTTTGGCCACTAAGCCTAATAATAGTCTGACACTTTCTGTTCTGTTTAGAGGGCTTTTCAGCAGTCTGCTCATTATCAGTAACAGCAGGGTCACACTGAAAGGAGACACCATTGTGTACAGATAACACAGGATCCACCAGTCACAAGAGGAGAGGTCACAGCTCCCCCTCTCCCCTCCCTTCACAGTGAAAACTCTCCTATACAAGTCTATGGGACAGAATCTGTCTAAAGAATCCTATGTGCATGAAGCTGCTGTAAAGTATCTGACTGCTGGTAAAGCAGTGCAAGCAAGAATGTCTTCCCCACAATCATATATAGACGACTGAATTAAGAAATCTACAATCAGGAAATAAAAACGACTGAGAGGAAAAGAATATGGATCAGGGGCTTGATTTAATAAGCAAAGATGGCCGTGGCGTCTGAATGAATAACTATCGGTGCCGCGCACCGATCTTCAGGGCAATCGGCATCGCCGCAGCATAGCTGCAGCGATCCGACGACCGGACACGGTGGTGGGGAGCCCTGTGAAGGCTCCCGTCACTGACATGTCCCGATTTGCCCCACTTCCGGCCGTAGACAGGAAGTGGGGAAACCGCCATCTTGATACAGTCTAATGCATTGCATAGACAATGCATTAGACTGTATTAACAATCGCGCCCCTTAGTGGTCAAGCACCATAGGGGGACTCAATGTTACAGTGAAAAAAATAAATAAAGTTTTAAAGTACAAAAAAAAAAGTATCAAGTTCAAATCACCCCCTTTTCCCCATTTTATAAATAAAAACAATAAAATAAAAAAGTCACACATATTTGGTATCGCCGCGTCCGAAAAAGTCCGATCTATAAAAATATAACATTATTTATCCCGTACGCTGAACACCGTAGAAGAAAAAAAATTCCAAATGCCAAAATTGCGTTTCTTTGGTCATTTTACGTCACTCAAAAAAATGAAATAAAAGTGATCAAAAAATTAGCATTCATTCCAAACTGCACGCTAAAAAACAAAATTAGATATAAAGCAAAATATATCCTAGGTTCTGGGAATAACCCATATACAACACCAAAACCTAAAAAATGTATAATCTTTAATAACATAAACCAGTACACAAAAATTACATACAGATAGCGATATGGATAAAAAACCTCCCTTGGGAACTGTACCAATCATAATAACAATGAATATCAAAAACCAGAAATATGCACATATATCACATCAGACAAATAACTAAATCTAATAATACCATAATGAGATGAATGACAATATAATAGACACAGAGCTGAAAAATAACCAAATAATTGTACAGACCAAGGTATGAGGCACTGAAACCCCCATTCCATTCCAAACTGCTAGCGATAAAAAGTATACTTCAGCCTGCAAAAAATGCAGTTACTAGTCGCACAAAATGGCGCCGCGGCGCAAATTTAAAAAACAGAAAATTTTTTAAATTTTTTTTACGGTACCAAAACATAACGGAAACTCTACATGTTTGGTATTGCCGGATGTGTACCAACCTGTAGACAGATAACACATTGTATTGACTGAAGATTGAACGCCGTAAAAGCAAAACACCCGGAATCCTGGCGAAAATACGCTTTTTTTTTCACAATTTGTCCCACTTGGAATTTCTTTGCGGTTTCCCAGTATATTCTATAGTACGATGATCGACCCCATTAGAAAGTACATCTTGTCCCGCAAAATTAAAGCCCTCATATGTCTATGTAGGTGGAAAAATAAAAAAAAGTTATGGCTCTGGAAAGGCGAGGAGGGAAAAACGAACGTGACGACAAAAAAAAATGCCGAGTCCTTAAGGGGTTAAATGCATGTAGATTGGGAAGTTGTGGGGTTTTTTTGTTTTGTAAATTAAGGCAAAATTTTTTTATTTTCTCAGACCTGATGTTCTATAGGATTATATAGCATTACCTATGTCTGATAGATTCAAGTCCAACATGTGGGACAACGCACCTATCTCCGAAACGGGCCTCTGAAAGTGTCGTCTCAGAATGGAGAGCCGGTCACACTTGTGCACAACTCTATATTCTGTTTTATGGGAGTTCTGAGTACAGGTGAGCGGTGTGTTCGGTTGTTCTCGAAACTCCCATAGAATAGAACCGAGACTTTCGGGCCCGTTCTCAAGATAAGTGGGACCAGCACCTATCAAACTTTGATGGCTCATTGATAGGATATCTCATAAACGTCTGTGAACACCTCTTTAAATGCACGGTACTTTCCTAGATCAGTTAGTCCAGTAAGTGACCCATTAAGACAACACCTGTGTGCCTGTCATGAAGGGGGTTCCTAACCGAACCTCTGACAAGCCGGCGGCCTGTGTCCTCTGGATAGTCATCCTGTAATTCCAGGTCTCTTGCGGTGGCCACTGTACTGTAGGATTATCAGACAACTGCAACTTTCCAAAATCTGCTGATTGTCCTGATAAGCTTTCATATGGAAGGGATTGTCTGTGGTGAGGCGACCTCTTAAATATACTGCTAGATTTGAAAGGTCTCATGTCTTGTAATTTGGATATCTGCAAATGTCCGCTGTCTCTGACATCATGTCCTCTCTCCATCTGAAACTAAACCTCACTAAGACTGAACTTCTTGTCTTTCCGGCATCTACTAACCAACCCCCCCCGGCTATTTCTGTTTCTGTATGTGGTACCACCATTTCTCCTAGGCAGCAGGCCTGCTGTCTAGGGGTTATATTAGATTCTGATCTGACCTTCACCCCATATATCCAATCCCTTGCCCGCTCTTGTCACCTGCACCTCAAGAATATCTCCAAAATCCGTCCATTTCTCACTGTGGAAACGACTCAAACCCTCATTGTTGCTCTTATTCTTTCTCGTCTTGACTACTGTAACTCCTTGCTTATCGGTCTCCCTCTCTGCAAACTCTCCCCTCGCCAATCTGTCCTCAATGCAGCAGCCAGGCTTGTCTTTCCAGCCGCTATACTGATGCCTCTACCCTGTGTCAGTCACTGCACTGGTTGCCCATCCAGTACAGGATACAGTATAAACTCATCACTCTCACCCATAAAGCTCTCCACAGCGCTGCACCCCCTACATCACCTCCAGACCCGCTCTCTCCGCTCTGCTGCTGATATCAGATTACATTCCTCAATCATCCGAACCTCCCATGCCCGCCTACAAGATTTCACACGTGCGGCACCAATTCCCTGGACTAAGCTACCGCGGGCGATCAGGCACATTCACACCCTCACACTTTTAAGAGCGCCCTCAAAATACATCTTCTCACTCTGGCCCACCAAGATCCCTAACTGCTATCACACACCTCTGTCACTCCCTGCACTTGGGCACTCACAGGCACTTATCTGTATATAGATGTACAGTCTGGGTGGCAGGTTCATCCATTTTTCATGTAAACCACCCCCTATTTATGAAACATGGCCGGACCATTGTAAATTTGGCACTTCTTACCGTTCATCTCACCCATACACCCTAATAGATTGTAAGCTCTCACGAGCAGGGCCCTCACACCTTGTGTCTCATTTGTAAGTACTTTTAATGTGTAATGACTGTATGTTTACCCTTGAATTTGTAAAGTGCTGCGGAATATGTTGGCGCTATAGAAATAAAGATATTATTATTATTATTATAAATGATTCCCTTCTGAAAGTACATTTAATCACTAGTCAGACCACACCTGGATTAGGTTTTGGGCACCAATGCACAAGAGACATTGTAGAGCTGGAGTAGTTTCAGGCAACAAAGATAATAAAAGGTCTGGCTGGACTACAATACCCCGAAAGATTAGCAGGATTAAGGGTATTTAGATTGGAGACGCGACAGCGCAGAAGGGATTCTTTACTGTAAGGGCAGCGAGAATGTGAAACTCTCTGCCAGAGGAATTTGCTGTGGTGAAAACATTAAACGTGTTCAAAAGGGGCCTGCGTTTCTAGAATGTAGTAATATTACAGGGTATGGTGACCAGATCTCTAGAGAAGGGTCCCTAATCTAGGGATTATTTCTGATTGGAGAAGAAATTTTGTTCCCTAAATTAAGGACCATTCACTGCAAAGTGTTCTGTTTATTGTGACTTAACACTGTTTTTATATCTTTTACGTTCAGCATAAAGTAAGACGTGGCACCTTCCCCGGTTAGTTACAGCCTTCATTAAGACACGCTCCGTTTGTAGACTAGATGATGCCAAAGATCAACTTATAAGAAAATTGGTCGACAGAGCCGTTTTTCTGCTGATGTAAGAGATACATTTACATACAACATATAAATGGTTACCACTCAAAAATATACAGGTTTGGTGACAATTGGCTGAACTGGATGGATGTCTGTATTTTTGTTTTATTTTTTTTTCTTCAGCCTCACAACAAACTACAGCTAGTCCTCGGGTTACGTACAGGATAGGGACTGTAGTTTCGCTCTTGAGTTGACTTTGTATGCAAGTCAGAACATGTATATTTAGTACATGTGAGATGTCGAATGCTGGCACTTGTAGCTCCACAGCTACAAATGAAACCACACATCTACTAAATGGCTGGATGCTGATTAGTAAATGTGTATAACGTGCTGTTGTGGGATGCTAACACTTATAGTTCCATAGCTGCTGTGGGACGTGGAACTATAAGTACCAGCATGCCACAGCAGCACATGTTAAACACGTACTAATAATCACCAGCCAATTAGTACATGTGTGGTGTGGTATCGTATGGAGCGGGAGGCTCCTTTACATTGAAAGGTATTGGCAGGAAGGGGCACAGCACCACTACAAGGAGATATGGGGACATTGGGTACAGGCGGAGGGGGGGCAGCTGAAAGGGCGTCACAAAGGGGTATCAGTAGACACAGAGGGGTGACAGTACATATAATTACTAGGAGGGGTGGAGCAGAGCGCACCCCCTCCCTCCCCCCGGCACCACTGCACATCCTTGCTCTCGCACAGTGTCTCCACTGGCAGCTCCATCGCAGCAACCCAAGCTGAAATTCGTTAAGTTAGCCCTAGGTTATTTTCAGCAAGTTGTAGATTCCCCTCTTTTCTAATATTGTGAGCCAAGAAGATTTACAATAAAACACCTGAACCTGTACAAACCCTTCTGTACGGCTGTAGTGATTGTACGAAGGGACTGCTCCATTAATGATTAGCTGTCCGGCACGGATAAACTGCAGCATTACAGATACTGTATGAAATTCTAGCCTTATCTACTGGACTATGACCTAGTAAATTAAACGGTACATGTGGACAGAGAAGAAGCAAGCTGCAGAATATCAGCGGTCAGTGATGTGGAGCCATCTACAGAGCCATGGACGCCATCTAGAATCTCAGTGGATCTGGCCCTACGTCCTCTTATCCAGAAGTTACTGGTGCAGGTGTTCAGCATTTTGATCAGACAGTTCCACTGTGCTCATGTACAGGCTACTGCTTTGCTGATTGACCTGAATGCTTGCCTATTTTACAGGTATTGATGAGTTACATGATCAAAGTTTGACTTGTTACTAGTTAAAGTATCATTGAGATGCCTCCACTCAAAGTTATCAATCAGATATGTGAGGTAAGAGTAGGGAAACTTGGATACTGGATTTTCTGTAGATAATATCTCCATGTCCCGCAAAAAAAAGCAGTGCCATTGGTTGTCTATCATAGCAACATCATTTTATTTTGTAACCCAAATCACTACAACATTCTGTCATTTCTTTAAAAAAAAAAAAATATATAGTTTTGCTTGAGGCTTCTTTATTTTCTGAAATAACCACCAAACGCACTGAGGATGCCTTTAATATTTAGTTCAATAGGAGCTGTATAGATCCATATGTAGTTAGCTCCCCCTAGTGCTGGCTCCAGGCAGTCAAAATTTTGTAATTTCACACTAGCTGTATTTATATTTGGAGCTCTTTATCAGAAAACTTGGTCTCTAATAATGATAACTTTTGAGAGAAAGCAGAATAGAATGCGTTATTAAAAGGGTTGTCCAAATTAGAAAACCTATTTTATATGCAGTTTGTCTTTCACTCTGGTGGGACCTGACCTGTCCTGCATTATATAGACAGTGCATTGATGTGAATGGATATTTTGTAATCCTTAATTTCCTCCCTGATGGCAAAAGGACTTTGTGCGATCTGGTTATTGTGAAGAAGTTACAGGGGTTTTCTTGCTACAAAGATCATATCTGTAATGAAAGGGACAGTAAAAATAAGCACTTTTGCAATTGATTTGCATTACTTAAATAATCTAGTATAGCAGATATGAGCTAATCTGTGTGTGTCTAGAACTAAGTCAGCAGCCTGAGGTAGGGCCATGCCCCTTTTGCTGTGATTGGCTGACTGATATTTAGATCAGCCTGTTGGGACATGCCCCCTCAATGGGACCCACCCCCTATGCTGTGATTGGCTGCCTGTACTGTGTGCTTACTCCTTTCTGAGCTGTGGAAAATGAAAATGATCTGCTTTCTGTGCTGGCTGTGTAACAAAAGCTGTCTAAACTCTTCTCTATGCTCCTCTCTCAGCTCTATGTAAAGGATCTGGGCAATTACTGCGTCTCTAGTTGCTATGTTCACTCTCCCACCCATATAATACAGCCTTATACACTGCATTTCTCACATTTGTTTCATAATTTCAGACTGTATGTATAACTGCTTACAGCAATGCAGGTGTTCTGGTTACAAGGAGCTTGTGGAGGGAGGTGACAGCTCTGCAGGCATGAGAACTGACCATTGCAGGAGGTCTGCAGAGCTGTGACATCCTACACCTTCCACTGCTCACACAGAATGATGATGTCACCCATCTTTAGTGAGGGAAGACACGCCTACTGGGAGGAGAGACCCATCTACCTGGATTAGAGGCACGCCCCTGGATTTGAAGCTGTAAGACAGAAACAGCTCAAGTCTGCGAAAGCTTGTGATGAGAAAACCCTTTTAAGCAAAAAAAAGTGATATGATATAGGTGATATGATATATAATCACAATCCTCTACGAAAATACCTTAATCTAAAAGGGGACTAAAGAAGAAACACGGTATACCCCAAAGGTCCTCAGAAATCACCAAAAGATTTGTCCCATTGTATTTCCCTCTTAATTATTAAGAAATTAAAAGTAGATCAAATTTCAGGCAAAATAGTTTTTTAAAATTTTATGTTTGTCTCAGTTGTGGTTCTAAAAGTACTATTGCATCTCAAAAAATTAGAATATCCTCAAGTAAATTTATGTCCATAATTAAAGTCCAGTAGAGAAGCCCCTAAAATGTATTGACTCATTACATGGAGCGATGGCTTTCATGCATTTCTTTCTGTTAATGTAGGGGATTATGGCTTAGTCAATGAAAACCCACAATTCAGTGTGAGAAAATGAGAATAGTTAATAAGACCAATCTAAATAATGAATTGTAAAATAGAAATGTCGACCTACTGAAAGCTCTGTACAGCACATGCTTAATACTTTGTTGGGGCTCCTTTTACATGAATAACTGCATCAATGTGGCTTGGAGACGATCGGCCTGAGGCACTGCTGAAGGGTCATGGAAGCCCAGGTTGCCTTGATAGTGCTCCTCATCTCAGCTGCATTGTTGGCTCTAGTGTCTCTCATAGATTCTCTATGGGTATTAGGTCAGGTGAGTTTGTTGGCCAGTCGAGCACAGTGATACCATGGTTATTAAACCAGGTATTGGTACTCTTGGTGGTGTGGGCAGGTACCAGGTCCTGCAGGAAAATGAGATTGGCATCTCCATAAAGCTTGTCAGCAGAGGGGAGCATGACAAGCTCTAATATATCCTATTAGATGGATGCGCTGACCCTGCACTTGATATAACACAGTGGACCGACGCCAGCAGGTGGTATGTCTCCCCAAACCATCACTGACTGGGGAAACGTCACACTGGACTCAAGCAGCTTGGATTGTGGCCTCTCCACTCTTCCTCCAGACCCTGGGACCTTGATTTCCAAATGAATTGTAAAATGTACTTTTATCTAAAAACATGACTTTGGACACACAGCACCGTCCAGTTGTTCTCCTGAGCCCAGGTACGACGCTTCTGACGGCGTCTCTGGGTCATGAGTGACACAAGGAATACGACAGTTGTCGCCCATGTCCTGCATACATCTGTGTGTTTGTGGTAGAAAGCACGGACTCCAGCCGAAGCCACTCCTTGTCAATTTCTCTCTCTCCCAAATTCTCCTATGGCCTTTTCTGAACAATCTTTTCAAGACTGCGCTCATCCCTGTTTCCTGTGCATCTGTTTCTACCAACAGTGCAGCCAAGCTGAAGGGCTCTATCAAGGCAACCTGGGCTTCCATACCACTTTAGCAACAGGCAGGATCGCCGCCATGCCACATTGATGCATTCATTATTGCAAAAGGATACCCAACAAAGTATTGAGCGTATACTGTACAGACCATTCAGTAGGCCAACATTTCTACATTACAAGTCATTGTTTTAATTGGTCTTATACACTATTCTAATTTTCCGACACACAGAGTTTGGGTTGTCATTAGCTGTAAGCTATAATCATCCACCTTAAAAGAAAAAGACGCTTCATCGCACTGTTTGTAATGAGTCTGTACAATTATATGGGCTTCTCTATTTGAATTACGGACATAATTTAACTTTTGGATAATAGTCTTATTTTTTGATGCACTAGTACATACTTAGCTGCCAATAGATAGTGTAGTAATAATCTTGTTCGCAATGGAGCCGCTCACATAAACCCTTGTGCCATGTTGATACTTGGACCGCTACCTGGTTATCATTACTCTTTGGTTAGGTATATAATGTCAGAACACATCACAGCAGAAAAAAACCCACTAAAATATAACATTTATTAAATATACATTAAAAGATAAATTCCCCTCCAAAACTTTTACAATAGGATAAATACAACCAAATCCAAGGAGAAAAACAGAGATAACTCACGGTTAGATGATTCTTACAAATGTAAGACAGGGAAGCACAATCGCCAAAAATCCCGTGCTTACTGGGAAGAGAAAATTATACTGACCCTAGATAACCCTGCCTATTGAAGCGGAGACATCGCCCCGAAAAGGGCGGCTCCGCAAAAATACTACTCCCTGGAACAGAACTACACTAGAAATATAAAAACTACACAAACCATATACGATAGTCCAAAAATATAGTCCAATAGGAAGTCCGACGCGTTTCCCCCTCTGTAGATATAAGGGTTTATCAGGGGACACTAGGACTATCGGCCATACCAAAAGATTGCTACAAAAGGGTAACCGGTATGATAAGTGATGCACAGGTGAACCCAAAAATGAAATGGTCTGGCAACAAGAAAGAGAGGTAGCAACAAAGAATGACCTGCCACCTCAATTATATACTTCAAGCACCTCCCCCATGCTACAATATACCAATAGACTTACCTGTATCAGAAACATGTGTTCAGTACAGGACACCAGCCGTGCTTCCGGCAATACAAACCCACGTGCTGAAAACCGGAAGAATGCGCAATGCATATCCGAGTGGAACGCAGAGTGCGCTCCAACCAGAATGACCTAGAGCGCACACGCGGAATCAATGCCAGTTCACCTCCGGTTAGAGATGCGGAAATGCGGTATCGCGCATGCGCTAAGCTCAGTGGAGCGCATCATGCGTTCCACTCGTAGAGTGTAAGGCGCGCATGCGCAGGTACCGCACCTTCTCATAGTAAGGCGTCTGCAAGTAGCAAAATGAGAAGAAAATACAAAACACAAATGGTGACCCTTAGTGACACCCAGCAGATAAATGAAAAATAATAATCAAATAAACATAAAATATATGAATAGATGATATAAGGGGACTAAGAATATTCACAATTCAAAAATCACAGAGCATAATGGAGGGGCTGAAATATATTGACAGACCATAAATGGGGACATTAATACATAAATTAGGAGGTTTCCAATTGAAATAAATAATCAATATTGGAACAATCCTCCCAATCTTGATAAAGGAGGGGTAAGACTATCAAAGTCCAATAACATGATGTACCCCAGAATTCTAAACAGGTGACACTCTATAATTTTCAAGGCAAGGAATTAACGATGCAAGGAACTAAATGAAACAGCCAAAATATAAAGACTCATTTAGACCCTGCGGTTGCATAGAGCCAAGCCGGTAGATCCATTCTGTTTCCTTACGGAGGATTTTCTGATTCCAATACCCCCCCTCCGTGGTGATGGTCTAATGACCTCAATTACATTGGACCGTAATGATCTAAAATCTCCGCCATGAAATTCTCGTACATGGCGAGCTACCGGGGTGTCGCTTCCATGCCTAATGTCTGCAGCATGCTCCCCGATACGTCTCCTGAATGTTTTCTTAGTCTTGCCCAAATAATTTAAGGGGCAAGAGTAAGTACACAAATACACTACTACCTCTGACTTGCAATTAGCAAAATCTCTACTAGAATAGATCTTGTTATCAAAAGCACTGCTAAAAGTTTTCCCTTGTTTTATAACAGGGCAGGCTACACAATTAGTACCACATTTAAAGGTGCCTAAGGGCTTTCTGTTTAGCCAGGTGCCCTCCCGACTAGATTGCAAAACAAAATAACTAGACACAAGGCTATCTTTAAGTGAACGGCCTTTCCGGTTGGTAACCTGCGGATAATTGGTAATATATTCCCCTATATCAGCATCCAATTTTTGAATACGCCAATATTTTTTCAAGATATTTAATACCTCTGCATTTCTTTAATCGTAGGTTGCAATTATCCTAGCATATTCAGATTTTGTAACGCTAGGTTGCGGATTTAAAAGAACCGTCCGACTCTGTCTAGCGGCCGAACAATAAGCCGCATCAACAACTTCCTGAGGATAACCTCTATTGAGGAACCGATCTTTTAATATTCTTGACTGAAGATGGAAGTCATGGGGCCTAGAACAATTACGTCTTAATCGTAAAAACTGACTTTTAGGGATGCCTCGCTTCAGGCTAGTGGGATGATGGCTCTCCCACCGAAGGAAGCTATTGGTGGCAGTTGGTTTCCTATAGAGATCAGTGTGAATAAAGCCATTTTGATTCTTAGTGATCAGAACGTCTAGAAATGGAAGGCTACGTTCTTGTACCTCGTATGTGAAACGAAGACCAATGTCGTTCTTATTGAGGTCTCCAACAAACCCTTCAAAGGAGGTTCTCGTTCCCTCCCAGAGGATGAAAATGTCGTCAATGTACCTCCCCAGAAAAGAATCTGGGGGGGGGGGCCATTGATCATCCTCTGAACCACATACTTTAGTAGCCTCCCACCTGCCCAGGAACAAATTCGCGCATGAGGGAGCACAAGGGCTCCCCATAGCAGTGCCCCTGAGCTGGTGGAAGAAGCGACGATCAAAAAATAGTTGTGACACAAGACAAATTTAAGCAGCCTGATGATAAAACAATTGTGTTACTGTTGTTGAATGCCCCTAGTGTTAAGGAAGTACTCACATGCTGTAATGCCAAACAGGTGTAGAATACTACTATAAAGCGATTCTACATCAATAGAAGTTAGCAGCACATCGCTCCCTACTGAAATCCCTTCTAGACGTCTGAGGAGATCCGAAATGTCCCGTATAAAGGAAGATAATCCAAATACAAACTGCTGTAGCACACGATCAATATATATGCCAGCATTCTGGGTAATTGACCCGACGCCGGATACAATCGGTCTACCTTTCAGATGTTCTAAGCCCTGATGCACCTTGGGTAGGGCATAAAAAGTAGAAATCTGAGGGTCAGACGGCATCATAAATTTATGTTCCGCTGCCGAGATAAGACCTGTATCAAGCCCCTCATCGAGGAGCTGCTGCAACTCTAGGACAAATTCCTTTGTTGGATCCTTCCTTAAAATTACATAACATTCCGGATCTCTCAATAAATCCTGACACATCTTCAAATATACACTTTGATCCGTTAGGACAAGATTCCCACCTTTATCGGATGGTTTAATCACCACAGAGTCATCCCTTTCCAAGGATAATAACGCCTGCATCTCTGTTTGAGACAAGTTATTTCTAAATGGCAAAATTAGATTTTTCAAAATATTCAATTCATCAGTCACAGCCTTAACAAAAAGATCAATCTCAGGTGTATCAATCTGAGGAGGCATCCTGTTACTTTTTACCTTTAGATTCGTATAAGCTCCTTGCCTATCGCCTTCCTCAAGAAGTGAAGTCAGAACTTGAACCCCTTCTAGATATAATGTCAGAATCACAACTGAGGTTTGAACACCATTTTTTAGCGGCGTTTTGCTTGAAATTTTATCCCCTGATAAACACACAAATCTCGGGGGAAAGGCATTGGTATAAAAATAATTTTTGGGGTATATGGTTTTCATGGTGGTTCCTCCCCCCATTCAGTACCTATTTTGGATTAAGCTATATTTAAATCATTTTGATTATTATATTCCCTCTAGTCACTTTTGCTGAATAATGATGAACTTTTATGGTGAAAAATAATAATCTAATATATATATATTATATATATATATATATATATATAATATATATATATATATATATATAATATCTTGATTTAATTGAAAGTTAAAGGGGTTGTCTCATCTCAAAATTTCATAGGATGCATGAATGAAAAAATGCTGCTTGGCTCTGACACTTCCTGGTCAAGATGTCTGTAATTAGCATATGAGCTCCATGTATTCAGACTTCTCTGTTTATTATGTTTATCAGTCTAGATTAGCTAAATTACCTTCTACCAGGACAGGAGAAGCTGCTGAGCTAAAGTAAACAATTGAGTAATTAGTGTCTTTTGTCTGAAAGATCAGATAACACACAAGTTTTCACACAACCTGTGTGATGACATCACTCCCTGCTATCACAACAAACAGCCGGGGGGGGGGGGAGAAGTACACAGTTCAGTCACTTGGGAAACTAGAAAGCCCTCAAAAGGTGATAAAATCATTTGTAGCTCTTTAACAAAAAAAAGACGAACAAAGCAATATATTTGGAAAACGTCTTGATTTAGTGTTCCCTACATTTTGAAAGCTATTCTTTGTAGTGAGACAACCCCTTTAAGTTTCAAGCCCACGTCACATCAGCACCAGCAGTTCCATTCCAGACTGCGCCAGTTCCACTAAATGACGGGCACCCGACAGACCCCAATAGGCTGCACGCTAACGTTGTGGTGGCCGTCATTTAAATGGAAAAAAATAGAATTTTTAATAGAGTATGCATTGGAGGATCCAAACAGTACCTCTGACCCTAATGTGAACCAGGCTTTAGAGACTTGCATTGCAATACAATTGGTTTCCTAAGTGGTGTTTTGGCTATTAGCTACCTGATTACACTTAGTGTTATACCGTATATTATCAAGAAACCATTCTAACAGGAGGAATTGTTAAAGGGAATTTGTCGCCAATTTTTTTTTTTACTTATTAAATCAAGCCCCTGATCCATATTCTTTTCCTCTCAGTCATTTTTATTTCCTGATTGTAGATTTCTCTATTCGGCCGTCTATATATGATTGTGGGGAAGACATTCTTGCTTGCACTGCTTTAACAGCAGTCAGAGAGTTACTTTACAGCAGCTTCATGCACATAGGATTCTTAAGACAGTTTCTGTCCCATAGACTGGATATAGAGAGTTTCACTGTGAAGAGAGGGGAGAGGGGGAGCTGTGACATCTCCTCTTGTGGCTGGTGGATTCTGTGTTATCTGTACACATTGGTGTCTCCTTTCAGTGTGACCCTGCTTTTACTGATAATGAGCAGACACAGCTGAAAAGCCCTCTCAACAGAACAGGAAGTGTCAGACTATTATTAGGCCTAGTGGCCAAAGTGAAAACTGCAGGGCTTAGAAATTATTAAAAAAAATACTGAAAGTGATATGGAAAAGTATAAAAAAAAAAAAAACCAAAAATTCCTAAAAAAATGTGTTTAACATGAAAATGTGAGTTAAACAATAAGTCATTTTTCGATGACACATTCCATTTAAAAGCAAAGAACCCCTTTAATAAAACAGGCTGCTTTGATGCAGTTGGTTGCTGTAAGCAGTACTACTGCTACCAGTGTTATTGATGTCACCCCTGCGTGTCTGAGATCAGCCCTTTTAACATCTATTTGTGATCTTCCCGTTCTGAATGATGTAACTTTTATTTCAGGGGGATATTCTGCGTATGGAAAAGGAACATATAGTACTAAGGGACCAGCTCCAGGAGGCTACTGACAAATACGATAACTTGCAAAATCGCTACCAGGAAGAAATAGCATGCCTGGAAGAGCAGATAAGAACAACTATAGAAAGCAATAAGGTATGTGTTGTTTTCACACCTACGTTTGACTCTTTGCTTATTTGACATATGTATATCAGTCTACACCTGGACAACTTAGTTTTCTGTGCAGTTCTTGTTGCTGCTTCTGCTTTAGCATACAGTGGTGTGAAAAAGTATTTGCACCCTTCCTGATCACTTTTGGATGTTTGTCACACTTAAATGTTTCAGATCACCAAATAAATTTAAATATTAGACAAACATAACACAAGTAACACACAATGCAGTGTTTAAATGAAGATCTTTATTATGATGGGAAAAAGTGATCAAAACCTAAAGGTCCTATGTGAAAAAGGAATTGCCCCCTAAACCTGGTTGGGCCACCCTTTAGCAGTAACAAATGCAATCAAGCGTTTCTGACAACTGCCAATGAGTCTTTTTACAACGATCTGAAGGTATTTTGGCCACTCAACTTTGCACAATTGTTGTAATTCACCCACATTGGTGGGTTTCCGAGCATGACCACTAGTTTAAGGTCATGCCACAGCATCTCAGTCGGATTAAGGTCAGGACATTGACTCGGCTGCTCCAAAGTCTTAATTTTGTTGTTCCTCAGCCACTCAGAGGTGGACTTGCTGGAGTGCTTCGGCTCCGTGTCCTGCTGCATAACCCAAGTGCGCTTCAGCTTGAGGTGCCGATCAGATGGCCTGACGTTCTCCTTCAGGACTTGTTGGTAGAAAGCATAATTCATGGTTCATTTATCAGAGCAAGTCTTCCAGATCCTGAAGCAGCAGAACAGCCCCGACCACCACACTACCGCCACCATGTTTTACCATTGGTATGATGCCCCTTTTCTGGAATACTGTGTTGCTTCTATGCCAGATGACGTGATGGGACTTACACCTTCCAAAAAGTTCAACCTTAGTCCACAGAATCTTCTCCCAAAGTCTTGGGGATCATCAAGATGTTTTCTGGCAAAACTGAGATGAGCCTTTATGTTCTTTTTGCTCAGCAGTGGTTTCGTCTTGGAGCTGTGCCATGCGGCCATTTGTGCACAGTCTCTTATGATGGAGTCATGAACAATGAGCTTAACTGAGGCAGGTGAGGCCTGCAGTTCTTTGGATAATGTTGTGGGATGTTTTGTGCACTCTTGGGGTAATTTTGGCTGTCCGGCCGCTCCTGGGAAGGGTGACCACAGTTCCATGTTTTCTCCATTTGTGGATAATGGATCTCACTGTGATTCCCCTGAGTCCCAAAGCATTAGAGACGGCTTTATAACCTTTTCCAGACTGATGGATCTCAGTGACCCTCTCATATGTTTCTGAATTTCTTTGGATCTCGCCATGATGTCTAGCCTCGGAGGATCTTTTGGTCTACTTCCTTTTGTCAGACAGGTCCTGTTTAAGTGTTTCCTTGCTTGAGAACAGATGTGTTAGTGATCAGGCCTGGGTGAGGCTAGCGAAATTGACCTCGGCTTCCTAAAGATCTGACAAAACTGTTATTTTATAGTTTTATTTTTTTTGTGGGGTTGGGAGGGCATTTACTTTTTCACACAGGACCTTGTAGTTTTTGACCCTTTTTTCCCTTCATAGTAAAGATCTTCATTTAAAAAATGTATTTTTTGTTTATTTGGGTTAAGGCTATGTCTACAAGCCATAGCTTTACTGTGTGATTTTCGGTACAATCCAACGATACACTGTGCTGCATAGAAATGCAGTGAAAAATTCTGTGCTGTAGTCTATACACTATGGATTTTTTACCATCAGGTTTAAAATCCGGCAAAATGTGCAACGTCTTGCATATTCCGACGGCAAATCTTTGAATGTACGGGGCCAACAGCAAATCCAGAGACCGTCCCACCGCCTTTTTCGCAAATATGCGTAGAAAAAAAACCACGGTCCGCCCATGTCAAAATGACGTCTGATTTTGGAACGGCATCTTGACACATGCTGTGTGGACTTTGTTTTTTTTCTTAGTATATATGTATACACTCTACCTTCAACAACGAGTCCCCTACATTTTGTACATATTGTTTCCTCGTGACACATTGTGCTTTAAGTTAGCAATAAATTCAGGTTCATACAATCCTTGCTGACTTGTGACAAATATCGAAATGACCTGAAACTTGGGAACAATTTGTCATTTTTAGGCTATGTTCACACGGCTTAATTGCGGGGCGTAATTACCTCGCCGGCCCATAGACTATCATTACTAGCGGCGCGTATACACCGCTAGTAAATGACATGTCACTTATCTCCCCCCCGCGGCGGATTCGCCGAGCGGGGAGAGGAGACGGAATCCATAGTTCTTTATGAGAACTGTGGATTACCGTAATGACTGGGACGTATTTCAGCCTGTAATTCGCGCAGTACGCCGCGAATTACGGGATGAAAAATCATGCCCAAATAAGCCGTGTGAACATAGCCTTAAAGTTCCAAAATGTTTGCGTGTAAGACAGTTATACTACACAAAATAATTTATAGGTAGCATCTACCATATGTCTGCTTTAAATATTTTTATATTTTTTTCAACTTTGGGTGCTTTAGCAGCTACAGATTTAAAAAAAAAAATATATATATAGATAGATAGATAGATAGATAGATAGATAACCCATGCAAGTTCCAGTATGTACTTGCAGGTTTTGAGCTGAACGACAAACATACACCTGCAGGAGTGGAGAGCCGACTGTCAGCAACAGCCATATGAGCCCTGCAGTCAGTGATGTGGGCTGTATTCCCCCTGTAACTGGGACTGTATATCAAGCCCAGTTACAAGGGAAATATGCAAAGAAAAAAATAAAATTTCCCCAGTCATGTCAGAGTGCCCTATTAGGGCCGCCGTATAGACATGTGGAATAGTAAAAATAAGAGTGGTTGTCCCATGACAATATCAGGAAGTACTACAGCTGTATTGTAACCACGACTGGTAAATCTTTGCATCCTTGTTTTTATGAAACACAACTCAGACGTGTGTGGTTTCTTTCCTCTCCAGATTGCAAAGACGGAACTGGTTTATCTTCAGCAGGAATATGAAAATGAGACCAAAAAGTGGCAGCAGGAGAGGAAGGAAAATCAGGACAAGTTGAAGGCTCTCAAGAGTAATATAAAAACGGCTACAGAGAGTAATGAAAAGTGAGTGGTTCAGCAGATCGGATTCACTGTAATGAAACGTTTGGGTGAATTAGTGCTTTGGGCACGGAGACCTTTTGAAGGATCATTGAGGCAGCGGGGGGTAGCCTGTCCATCGGGTCTAGCCCGATATACATCCTTGCCTTTGTTACGGTTGGGATCAGTGTCCGCATTCTGTCAGGGGTTACAGTATATTTCAGTAAACAGTGAGTCCCCGACTAAAGGTCGTTCCGACTTACGTCTGTCCCCTAGTTACGAACGGGGACCGGAACAACGCAAGCCAGGGACTGCTGATAGCGTCGCGCGCTGCGGTGGCCCGGGCGCTATCAGCGATCTTCGCAGCTGCACGCGACTCCTAGGAGCGCATACAGCTGACTCTCCAGTCCCCGTCTGTGTCCGGACACTGCCATGGCCCGGGCACCGGCGGGGATTGCTTCGGCTCTATGCACTCCTCCCGGAGCGCATAGAGCCGAAGCCTCTATTGCGGAGCAGAGAGCGAGCGCTCCCTGCTCCGCAATAGAACTCCGGAAGGCGCAAGCAGACGTGCGGCCGTCCGGAGTCCCGGCACAGGCAACGCGCGATGTCATCACGCTGCCTGCGCGGCCTGATGACATCACCTGGGGCCCATGAGGGATATCGCATGCGGGGGGACATTAAGCCTGCCTATAGCTGCCTATGGGGCAAATACCTGTCTATAGCTACCTATAGGGGACATACCTGCCTATAGCTATCTATGGGGGACATACCTGCCTATAGCTACCTATGGGGGACATACCTGCCTATAGCTACCTAGGGGGGGCATACCTGCCTATAGCTACCTATGGGGGACATACCGGCCTATACCTAGCTATGGGGGACATGCCTGCCTATAGCTGGCTATGGGGGACCTATACCTGCCTATGAGGGACATACCTGCCTATAGGGACATATGAGGCCTATCCTTGCCATGGGGACCTATACCTGCTATGAGGGGACATATACCTGCCTATAGCTGCTATGGGGGACGTATACCTGCCTATGGGGGACATATACATGCCTGTACTTGCTATGGGGGACCTATACCTGCTAAGGGGACCTATACCTGCTATGAGGGGACATATACCTGCCTATAGCTGCTATGAGGGACATATACCTGCTAGGGGACATATACCTGCCTATAATTACACACCATACATATACACCATACATGTACTAAATATATTGGTTCCGACTTACATACAAATTCAACTTAAGAACGAACCTACAGTCCCTAACCCGTATGTAACCTGGGGACTGCCTGTATATGTATTTTAGTGTGCACTGCTGTTCTTGCCATCAGAAATACCGGAAACTTGATGGATTCTGTTATAATTTGGGGGATATCCCTGGGTCTGTTAAGATCCATGTGAAAATAACTTTCACAGCTTCCGTTGTGAACAAAAGCCCTGACGCATGTGTGACCAGAAACAAGTACCTTCAATTTTCACTTCTTTTAGAACATTGCATCGTCTACATAGTATATAATGTTGATATAAGACATGGGTTCCAACCTAAAACCAGAGGAAAGCAAAAACCTCTATAGTGCGGATGCCCGTTGTCCAATACAAGTGGAAAAATTCCTTCCCCATTCTGATCTGCCAATCGGAATAAATCCCTGGATCAATGTCCTTTCTCCAGTATCTAGGACCCATAACCTGTAATATAATATAATTTGCAAGGGAGACATCTAGGCCATTCTTGAACTTTTTGACTCCCCTAACACAACCTCTTGTGGCAGCAAGTTCCATAGTGTCACCGCTGTTACAGTAAAGAATCCTCATCTGTGATGTTGGTAAAACCTCCTTTCCTGTAGGTGTAGAGGATGCCCCCTTGTCGTTGTTACAGGCCTAGGTCTACAATGGTCATTTGAAAGATCTCTACACTGTCCATTCACATATTAGTACATGATTATTAACATTTTCTCTGAGCCATCTATTTTCCAAGTGCATAATCTCAAGTTTGATAGTCTGTCTTGGTATTGCAGTCCATTCGTTTCCCTTACCAATGCTGTCACTCTCCTCTGCCCCTGCTGTAGTTCTGCTATATTCTTATACCCTGTGCATTAGTTAATGCAGTATAACCCTTAAAGAGGTTGTCTCACTACAAGGATTGTTTTTTTGTTAAAGGCCTTGCAAAAACAAGTCACTTTGCAATATGTGTGCATTAACAGTGTCCTACCTATTCCTAAATATCCCCTCTTGTATGGGCTGCATCAGCTCCTCAGGTCGCTATAACTACAGACCTGTTTGATCTCTCTCGATAGGCTGCCAGCACTGGTCGCTATAGCTACAGACCTGGTCGATCTCTCCTGATTGCCAGCACTGGTCGCTATAGCTACAGACCTGGTCTGTCTCTCCTGATAGGCTGCCAGCACTGGTCGCTATAGCTACAGACCTGTCTGATCTCTCCTGATAGGCTGCCAGCGTGGTCACTATAGCTACAGACCTGGTCGGTCTCTCCTGATAGGCTGCCGGCACTGGTCGTTATAGCTACAGACCTGGTGTCCTCAGCAGCCCGTCACTGCAGGCCAGTAGAAACCAGTAAACACGGAATTCAAAAATGAAACCGAGAAAACAGGACTGAAGTAAGATAAATTGATGTAGTGAGACAACCCCTTTAAGAACCATGTTCAGTAATGGATGTCTGTCCTGACTCTGGCATTATTGATTGATTTTGCATTTTCTTGTTTCTTTATGAAATGATCACAGGTATTCTAAAGGTATAGAAGAAAAGAGAAAGCAGTATGGAGTCTACATAGAGGATTTTGCAAAGATACAGTAAGTATATCAGGTTGCACATAATTTGCTGCCCCTGGCCATTATCTTATGTAAAGCACAGGTTTTAGTTATCACATTACGTAAGCAAGTTTTGTGTATAGACATCTGTAGTGGAAGCTTGTAAGTGGTTACCTTCTAGGAAGAGACATTGCAGACACCTTATCTAATCCAATTTTCCTTTTTTTTTTCCCTCACAGTTGTAGTAAATTTGAAAATGAAAAAGCAAAGTTGGAAAAACATATTACTAAGCGCGAGGCGGATAAAGAAGAAGCTGCACAAAGGGCTGCTGTGGCCGAGGTAAGCATGCTTGTATGTAGGAGATACAGGGGGACAGGTTTTATTCATATTCACCCGTCTTGTATCCTTAGATATGTACATTGTTTTGGCCTATATTGTACCACTTTTGGAAGTGGAGAAGGAATTTGTAATTTTGCACAAGTATTTACTGTTTGGTGGAAGGGTAGTATCAGAAATCGAAAATGGTATCAGTCCATACCACATATGTTACACGTAATGGAGCCTTCATGTTTGGTCGTCCTAAATCACTGTGGTATATTCATCAAGCCCTAGTCAGTATAGCCAGGTTTGTACAGGATTAGAAAAGCATGGCTGCTCTCATCCAACAACTGCGCCTCATATATCCACAGGTTGTGTATGGGATTGCACTTCAGCTCCAGAGGTGTGATTGAAGCTGAGCTTCAGTTACGCACATGACCTATGGACAGGTGTTGGAAGCAGGCAGCTGTGTTTTTCTAATCTTCTTGAAACCCCTTTAACTACTTAGCGTCTTTTGACGTTGGGTATTTGAGGTCGTTCATCTGCAGCAACGTCTTTTTACGTCGCTGCAGACATTGGCGTTTGCAGCTCCTGGCAGCGCTGAGAACGGGGCTGTACTACACAGCCCTGCTCCCAGCGCAGGTCCGGGGAGCGGGGGAACCTCCGCTCCCCTATGCTTTAACCCTTTGATTGCCGCAGTTCATCACCGCAGTGCAATCAAATGGCTTCCCTGCTCTGTCAGGTGATCGGAACGCCCGGTGACCCGACAGAGCCCAGGGAACGGCTGCACAGTCAGCCCTGGGGACCTAGAGTAGCCCCAGGGCTGTCTGTGTAAGAAGCCAACGATCAGGGCAGACTGTGTGCCGCCCTGATCACTGCCTGTGTCACACGGTCACAGATAATGTATTAGCATATATGAATATGCTAATATATTACCAAGTGTTTTTAAAAAAAAAAGTAAAACAGTTCTCCCTTAAAAAAAAGTAAAAAACATAGTGTAAAATAAATTAAAAAAAAATAATAAAAATTAATTTTGCATTAATTACACACACATAAAAAACCCTACACATATTAGGTATGCACACGTCCGTAATAACCTGTAGAATTAATCTAACAAGTTATAAAGTGTTAAATGTGAATGGTGTAAAAAACTATTTTTAAAAAAACAAATATATTTGAAAAAAATTCTGCAATTATTTATAAGTGAATTTAAACTATTCCCCCATAAAGTACAACTTGTCTCGAATAAAAAGAGACCTCATACATCTGCGTCATTGAAAAAATAAAAAAGTTACAACTGTTGAAACGCAAGGAGGCAAAAATGAAAAAAAAATGATCTGGTCATTAACTGCTTTTCAGGCGTTCGGCTTAAGGGGTTAAGCTTGTAGGGCTTTTAATAGTTGATGTTATCAGTACTATTGACCAGTTGCCGACCAGCCAATTGACTTTAAACATCTGGGTGGCCGGAATTAAACAGTTTGCAGCTGCATGAAAGTCACGCAGCTGTAGGGATGGAGAGCCAGCGGTCAGCGGCAGCTGGGCTCTCCAGTGAGAAGGCAGGGATGGTTTATTGCCATGTCTGGCTTCCTGATCACTCAATGAGTATTTACAGATCAAGCAGAAGCCTTCAGGCTTCCTGTTCCTGTCCTGAGCAGTCTTGTGATCGCCGGGGCCAGTTAATTGCAGATAACGGGCACCGATCAGCTCTGTAGTCAGTGCTGGGGCTGTATTTCCCCTGTAACCGGGGCGAATCTATTTGCCCTAGTTACAGGGGAAATCACCAATGAAAGAAAATGTTTTAAAAATGCCCCTTGAGGTCTTTTTCTCACTTTATGGGAGCACAATATGTAAAATCAATAGCAATATCCCCAAAAGCATTAATAAAGAAAAAACACAGCCCAAACTGCAACTTTTAGCCCCACCACCAAAGACCTTAGTCATTTTTATGTTTCACTTGCATAAAAATGATGGTAAAGGAGAAGTAACACAACTGCAGAACTTATTTTAGTGTAGTACCACATATGCTATTACAAAATGAAAAATATTGTCTTTTAGGGTATGTTCACACAGCTTACTGCAATCCGCCGTGTGTTTTGGAAAAACGCGCGTAATTCCAAAGCAAGCATTGACTTGCATTGTCGGCGGCGTGTAATCGCCACTAACGATTGACATGTCAATCCCCCCCCCCCCCGCATATACAATACGATCGTATTGTACGCACGAGGAGACGACGCATAATCCATAGCTCTCTACGAGAGCTGTAAATTACCGTAATCATGGCACGCATTTCGCCGCGTATAAAGCGCAATACACGGTGAAATGCACGACGAAATACGCGGCAATTTAAGCTGTCTGAACATACTCTTAAAGGTCCACACGGCGTTAATTGCTGCATCACACACGGACATCCCCACCTCCCGTGCGTGCATTTTAGAAGTGCACACGGGCCAGTGCGTACTTCTAAAACAAGCGGCGTGTGCAATACCTACCGCAATACGTCGTGTGAACATAACCTTAACGTTTTTCCGATATTATTTTTTGAAGAAAAAAATTTATTATAAAAATTAAGTTTCAGATATTACGTAAAAAAGACAAAAAATGAGTAAAATAACAAAGCACAAAAAGGCGTTAGAGCGTTCACACCCGCATTTTTCCTGGTCAGGAAGGAGGGGGGATCGTACGGTCAGGAACATTGTCATCATTACAGGTTTTCTTTTAATACATGATGTATTGTGTAATAACGTTCACTCTATCCTGTAGGTCTTGATCTTGGAAAACAAAAAACAAGCTGAATTACTAAGACTCCGAATCCAAGCCACTAATGCAGAACAGAGCATCAAAATGTTAAAACCGGTGGCCAACAGGTACTCATCTTTCATTAGTGCTTTGGTAGGGATTTCGTTTAAAGGGATATTTTCACTATGCTGTTTCACAGAGCCTGCTCTTCTCAGACGGCTTCAGGCTCCCACTTCATGTTCAGGCTGTGGGCGATTCTACAGCAGTGATTTGCATATCAGCTCTGCTGTTCCTAGCTGAACCTCTTAGAGGGACATTGGTGATGGAGGGGTTTTAACAGAAGGGCAGAAGGCTGCAGAGCTTTAAAGAGTAAGTTTGTCAGTAAGAAACATAAACAAGCTTCTTTGCTGCTAAGACACAGCAGAGAGTGACGTCACCATCCCAGCCAGAGCTGCTACAGCAGAGAGAGGTGGTCGGTATCCTAGAGATGCTTGTGTACATAAGCAGGGGATAAGAAGTGCTCTAACTCTGAAGTAAAGGAGAATCAGAACAGCTATGTATATGGTAATAATCTCCATTTACCTTTGCCTACATGGGTGAATGCAGCCTAATCTGTAGACACAGTGGAAGGTACTTGTAGACTTGAAATGATAAATATGTGGAGTATTTATGTACTTTTTCCTTTTTCGCAGTAATCCAGCCAGTTTAGAACAGATTAATACTGTGGAATCTTATCTGTCGAAACTAAGAAAAGAAATGGAGACTTTGCAGGTGAGTTGATTTGTGTTCATTTTAGTTAAAATATTTACGTTCTTAAAGGGGTTTTTCAAGACTTATTTTTTCTCTCAAGTAATAAGTCGATGCCCAGTCAGATTTTCTCTCGTTTTGTAATGCATTTCTTTTTTGTATTCGGTTGTGATGTGCATTCTGAGAAGCATTGAGTGACTCCATATGTGCTCTCCAGCAGTTCAGGAAATTCATGTACCATACAGTCATCACGCAATCTTCTCTTGATGATTGTCGCAGCTGATGTCGCTTGACGTGGTATGCTTCTAGCACTATTTCTAATTTTTCATGTGCAAAACAGACTGTGCAAGTGCAGTCAGGAAATGATCATAGGCAGGTCCATGCATGTGACTAGGACTGATGCAAAATGCTGCAGGTTATGAGGAGGGTAAAAGGAATCAAGATAGAGGAGGCTGTGGGGAGGTCAATAGCTAGACCCATGGACATGGAGGGTGCAATGGGCAGGTGCTGTACAGCCCAAAATTGCAAGCAATCTGGGATCTCACCATGCAGTTTCATAGAACTTGTTCTTCACCGCCAGCTTCGGACTCGCACTTTCTGTGGGTGGGTGTACGGCAGTAATGGGGTCTGCAGAGCTGATATACCAGTTGAGTGCAGGAGGTTTGTAAACTGTAGTGCACAAGGCTACAGCGCTTTAAAGGGTTAATCAGTGCAGGAGATTATCTCTTAAATAATCACAGATAAAGCTATGCTTTTCAGTCCTCACAGCACATGCACCTTTTGTTTAGTGAAGCTAATCTTGTTAGATATAAATAGTTTGCTTCGATCTCCGTCAGAGAGGTGACGTCAATCTCTGCTCTCAGCTAATCAGATAAGACGTTCCTCTGGTATGTAGGTAACCATAGAAACCTGTGTGCACTTCAAAGCACATAAAAACGCTCTTATGACTAAAGTAAAATCTATTGACCAATGTAGTTTAAAAAAAAAAAAAAGTCTTCATTTAAAGGGGTTGACTCACTACAAGGATTGCTTTTTATGTTAAAAATCCATTAACAGTGTACTACCTATTCCTAGATATCCCTTTGTATGGCTGTATCAGTCCCAGGTCTGCTATAGCTACAGACCTGTTCTCTCTATCTGATAGGCTGCCAGCGCTGGTCGCTATAGCTACAGACCTGTTCGATCTCTTCTGATAGGCTGCCAACGCTGGTCGCTATAGCTACAGACCTGTTCGATCTCTCCTGATAGGCTGCCATAGCTGGTCGCTATAGCTAAAGACCTGGTGTCCTTAGCAGCTCGTCACTGCAGGCCAATAGTAGCCAGTAAAGCTAATGGACACACCCCTGAATTCAAGAATGAAACCGAGAAAACCGGATTGAGGTGTGGTGAATAGATATAGTGAGGCAACCCCTTTAACTCTCCCTTTTTGATGAACGCTAATCTCTGCAGTGAAACAGCCCCATTCAGGTATTTTAAATATGTTTATTTCAGCATAAAATACGGTTATACAACAGGTGTAGGATTTTTCAAGTCCCAGAGAAGACCTTTAAGACTACTTGGGAGATCCATTGGAAGGAAACCAATGTGCACTGTAATAATTTGCTTCTATATCTTGTATCTATACTAGTCCGAGTTTGATGAAAAAATTACCTCTCTGAAACAAAGTGCAAAGTTGAGTCCTACTGCAGGGAATGTGACTGGTACCAAAAACCTGCCAACTACCCCTGTAAGTATAAAGGTATAGTATTGATAGTCTAAATAGTTTTCCTTCCCTGAAAAATTATCTTTCCGGTATAAAAAGTAGCTTGCGGTGTCAGTGGAAGCTGACATGTCAGGCTAATTATACACATTACAGGTTTTTGGTTTTTTTTTTTCAGCAGATTCAGTATTTCGAATCCACTGAAAAACAGACTGTAGCCAGCGCTGAGTAGCCCTCAATAGAAAATCCGTGATGTAGTCTATACAGCAGGCGGGATATAAAACATGTTCTATGTTCCGGCGGTGGTGACGTTGGATTCCTGCAGCCCTAATGTACTGTGCCGCCAGGAATCCGACCGCCGTTTTTTACGCAAATAACCAGCCGTGCGGTGTAGTTCAGCAAAGCGAAAATGCTGTTGGATTTTGGACATCTTTTTCACTTTGGTGTATGGACCTAGCCTTAGGTATTTTTGGTAGATAGGCCAGAGAATTAGGGTATGTTCACACAATGTTTTTCGGACCCAAAACGGATCCAAAAAACGTATCTGACAATGTCCGGTGTGATTTACATTGGTTTCAATGTAAAACACGCATCTCCGTTCAGACGAGAGATCGCTGCTGCGTGTTTACTTGCGTCTTTTCAATGCGTTTTTCGGATCTGTTTTAAGAATTGAGGGTATGTTCACACGACGTCTTGCAGATCCATTTTTTGATCTGTTTTTCAGACCCAAAACGGATCCAAAAAGCGTATCTAACAATGTGCAGCGTGATTTACATTGGTTTCAATGTAAAACATGCATCTCCGTTCGGACGAGGGATCAGTGCTGTGTGTTCACTTCGTTTTTCGGATCCGTTTTAAGAATTGACATGTCATTTCTACTTGCGTTTTACGCAAGTGAAATCCCCATAGGAAATAATGGAGTGCACTTTTTGGAGCCTGAAAAACGGATCCAAAAACTCACATACGTTTTGGACTTTTTGGAACCAAAAGCGCTTTAAAAAAATCATTGCTTTAAATTTTTTATGTAATCCAAATGGGGGTCGAAAAGGGGTTCATTTATTGGAAGCACTTTTAACTTTAAATTAACCAAAGGGAAATTTTAGGTTTTTATGTAAGGGGAAATCCAAAAGGCGGGTCCTTTTTTTTTTCATGTGTTTAATCTAAAAAATCATTTTTAAAATATTTTTTTGAATTAAACAAAATTTTTTTTAAAATAGAATGGGTGTTTATAGAAATTAATTAATTTTTTTAATAATTTATAAATTTTTGTAAATAGTTTATATAGAATTTTGAGGGTTTTTTAGTATAATATATTAATAATAATTTATCTAAAACTTTAATACATTTTAAATAAAAACTTCAAAAATTTCTATAAACACCCATTCTATAATAAAAATGCTTTTATATCATTCAATAATATAAAAAGTATTTTTTAAATTTTAAACAATTTTAAATTGGGGCGGCCCCCTATTGGGCTTCATTGAAACCATTAAAATGCTGGAACCCCCCTCTATTGGGCTTCATCTGAAACCAAAAAATGCGGAACATTTACTTTGTTATATTTTTGAAAAAAAAAACCAAAAAAATGCATCAAAAGCATCTGCAGCTCTTTTTGGATATTTTTTTTTGGGATGCAGTTTGGATCAGTTTCTCTTCGGGGAAAAAAATTGGTTTTAAAAAAACGGACCCAAAACGTTTGTGAACAAAGACCAGAAATTTAACGAAAATGGGTTTTCTTTTCCAGGGGCAGAGAGCATTTTTCTGTATATTTTAAGGTACTCAGTGGGGACACCCACAGGGGGAAGGGGGGTGAAAACTCTTTGTATTTTTTTTTGTCAAGACTATTTATGTAGAAGAGAAAAACATGGACCGCACATCCTCACACTATATGTTGATCTACTGCTTCTCAGCAAAATTACAAAAATGAACAGGAGTATACTTTTTGTTCAAACGGTATAAGCCCACTTGCCACTTCACGGCGACCTCTTGTCCCTACATTAATGGGAGTATGACTGCATGGCGACCGTCGGCACAGCAACAGCCACACCAGTGAGGGGTACGACCCAATGGTCCAACAGCACCACTGCTGCCAGACCTAGCCCCCTGACTCTGGGCTGCGCCCCCACACAAGCATGGCATCGCAGCAGTAATGAGCACCACCAAAAAAAAAAAAAAAAAGGAAAGGTTCACACCGCTTTTTTTTTTTTTTTTTGTTTCCCCAAAATAAGAATGGTGCTTTTTAGTTATGAAACAGGGTTTTTCGTTTATGCTGAGTTTTTATGAAAACACTCAGTATATTAAAACAGGTTAGTTTTTTCAACAAAAAATGTGAATTTTGTTCTAGAAAAAAAAACTCCCCCAAAAAAATCTGCTCGTCTTTAGGACAAAAATTTAAATGACACTGTCTTATTTTCAGGAAACAAATAGTGGGTGTGGGCCCGTTTTTCCCCTTTTTTTAATTTCCTATTTTTGGTAGGGGCTTTTTTGATAATTTCTGTTTTGGGGTTTTATCCGTAGATATTTTCAATTGTCTTTGAAAAAAAAATTAAAAATTTTGGGAAAAAATAATGGTATAGTATAGAAGATTACAATAAAATTGATGTGCCAGACTTTGAAGGTATCAGAGGTTTGCCATGTGGTAGTGTATCTGAGGGGTTTTAGAACTGTGATTGTAGTTGCAATGTTAGCATTTTTTTCTTGTAACTACCAAAAGAGTTAAAAAAATAAAAAATAATGGGAACAGCACAACACAGAGTTATAAGGGAATAGTCGTCTTTTTTTTTTTTTTTCTTTTGTATGTATTTCACTATATGGTTTTCTCCTTTCAGTTGTCACCAGATTCTTCTGCGGCAAGTTCTTCTCCCGTATCCAGTAACCCCAGTCCATCGCCTATCAAACCAGCAAATCCAGTTCCTGCCAAATCTTCAGGAAAGAAAACTGCAGCTAATAAAAAGCCCCAACAAAAAGTTGCAGTGAAGCCTCCAACACTTCCTGCATCTAGTAGTCATAAACCCAAGACCCCAACTCCTTCCCCAGCAAAGGTCTCTGGGGCCACTGGCTCTGATGTCAGGGGCAAAGGGCAGCCAGAAACCAAAGCATCTCCTGCAAAACCCACGTTATTTGACAAGATCATTGAGGAACTCCATGACATATTTCCTCACTATAAAAGGTAACTTCAAGAGGGGTTTATTTTTTTTTTGTCTTTTTTTTAAAGGGAAAAGTTTCCTGTTTAATGTGGGGGACGTAATTTATGTTCTCTGTGCAGCATAAAGTCTGCTAGTATGCTGTAGTCTTGTAAATGCTACATCTCCCACAATGTAGTACAGCAGAATTCAGTTTGATTGTTAGTATAGCCATGGTGATTTCTGAACAACAGGATTCAAAAAGCAGCTCTGGGTGTCAATGGGGTATAAAGGAGTGTTGTAATAAAGGGAACACACATGATTTTAAACGAAGTTACTTAAAGGGTTTTCCTCCACAATAATTAGTTTTAAAAATGCAGGGAAAGTAAATTAAAAATTACCAAATACATTGTGTTTTAATTTTCTTTGTTTAGGGGATAAAAAAGCTTTTTCTCTCCTTTGGGGGACACAATTTTTGGTTACGGGGCCCCTCTCCCTGCTCCCTCATCTGTCATTTCTCCAACTGCCATCAGTCATCAATTTTTTGGGGGGTCATCCCTTCAAGTCCCTTTTCTCAATGGATTTTGTTTAAATAACTAAAAGAAAAGCTTTTACTCTTTAGAGTCTGTAGTCTTGTGTCACTCTCTAAAAACCCCCATTTTCATGTCACTGTAACAGACATAGCTAGGAATAACAGACTGATTTTACTTTTTGGGTCCATTTTTCACATAAAGACCAAAAGCCCCCTATTTGGGGCTTTTTTTGGCACGCAGGAGGACGGCTTTTGTTTGCGGATTCAAGCTTCGCCCCTTCGCACCCACATGTTCATGTTCCACCCTAAAACCGGGCGGAAGAATGAACATGTTCTAAGTTTTTCGGGCCGCCGGCGGTGTAGAAAACTGTCCGGTGCAGTGGGGACTGCTACACGGATTTTGTATTGAAGTCCATGGGAGGGTGTTGCTTGTCAGCTTTCAGACTGTTTGTAAAACCGCAAACCGTCTGAAAAACCATTAAGTAACATGTGCCGTGGGGACAACCCCTTATAGACCTGTCCACATCCTGAGTCTACAGCTGGCTCTGTGAAACTGCATGGTCAAAAAAAAAAAAAACGCTGTAAAGGTCCCATGTTGGCTACAGGATGATGCCCGAATGAGATCCTGAAATAGCTGCAGGTTACCCAGTCCCAAACATGTGGGTTTTATCCTGGCTGGGGCATTTAAGAGTAAAGTACCCGGTATAGCTGGGCCGGTTGCAGAAAAGAGGAGTCCAATGTGTTGCTCCTCCAAACCCCCTCAGCTTTGCTGATTAGTCTCTTATATTTGCCTATAGGAGAGCGCTGTCTGTTTACCTGAGAGGATGGGGAGATGCTGCACAGTAGACTCCTCTCTCAGTGGCTTCTCCCCATACCTGGTGCAACTTCACTGAATGTTTTAGCTGCAGTGTAAAACTAGGTAACCTGCAGCAATTGTTTGCTGCCCGCTTTTCGGGCAGCATAAAGTAGCTGATAGGTTCCCTTCAAAAGTTTACATGCAATGTTTCCTAGTTGTATTATTTTGTTGACTGTAACTTTCTTAATAGATAATATAATTAGCACCTATTGATCCACATCTATACCCATGTGAGAGCAGCTGCTTCCTGCACCATAATCGGGATATTGGCTTCTATAGATTGGAGGCTGCTTTCCGATGGTTTTGTAGGGGAACAGCGTGGAATGTTTCTCTGCTTTATTATTAGATCCCTCCTGTACATAAAAGGAACGATTCTGTAAGCTTAAAGGGGTTGTCTCATCTCATAATTTCATAGGATGCATGAATGGAATGCTTTGATCTGTCGCTTCCTATTCAAGCTGTCTGTAATTGGCATATGAGCTCCTGTATTCAGACTTCTCTATTTATGTTTATTAGTCTAGATTAGCTAAATTACCTTCTACCAGGACAGGAGAAGCTGCTGAGCTAAAGTAAACGGTAGAAATCACTGTCTTTTGTCTGAAAGATCAGATAACTCACAAGTTTTCGCTGCCAGCCCTGACCTATGTGATGACTTCACTCCCTGCTATTAGATAGAACAAACAGCAGGTGGGGGGAGAAGTAAACAGGTCTTTCATTTGGGGAACCAGAGAGAGCAAAGAAGGTGATAAAATCACTTGTAGATCCTTAACAAAAAAAAGATGAACAAAGCAATATATTTGGAAACCTCTTCATTTAGTGTTCCCTACATTTTGAAAGCATTCTTATTAGTGAGACAACCCCTTTAAGTATTAGTTGTATCTGTATAGGTGCAAACTTAATAGAGTTATTGTGCTTTGCTACCTTGAACATTCATACCTGGCTCTTACTGTATAATTGAAGTTATTCCTAGCACTTGCATAGTCGTATGGTCTATAAAAGGTGAACCAAAAAATAAGTAAAAAGTGATTTTGTCTATATGCAGGGCTGAGCTTGCCGCCTTCATCAAGGATTTCCGTATTCGAAATAACGGGACTCTGTCTGGATTGTCACATGAGGATATAATTTGTAGGGTGACAGAACACATACTGGACTGCCAGGCCAAGAGCCCGCCGCCTGCTGCCGCACAGGTTAGAAAAGTTTTGTCTGAACCATCACAGTCAGACCTCTAACATTTCACCTTTTACATTTTATACCTTTTTTGTTCCCACCAAAAGGCAAATATCTCTAATTATGGGTTTGGCGTTTCCCAGCCTTCTCCACCCCAGCCAAAGCAGCCCTGGAGAGTGGTCACTGGAGGAGCCAAGAACAAATGGCAGAATTCTGACGATTTAGAGGTAAGATAACGGTACCCTATAGATTTCAGGTAGTCTGGTTTATGTGCGGTACATGAAGGACTATGCGAGTTAGGGTATGTTCACACGACGTTTTGGATCTGTTTTTCACCAGAAGAGACACTGCATCCAAACGGCAACCAAAAAACTTATCCAAAAACGCAACTGCAGATGCTTTTTTGCGTGCATTTTTCGGATCCGTTTTTCAATATATATACAGTATACACTAGATAAAATGCAGGCAAAGAACTTGAGACTATTCACAAATGATAGCATCAACAGAGGTTGTAGTTTGAAAAGGTAGAATCTTTAGTGTAATATACAAATCGGCCCCCAGGAGGTTGCATTTTAAATCAAAGAAAGAACTATTTGAACTTTAGTAACGTAATGACCTAATGTTAAATTAGAGTGAAAGGGAGTTAAAAAAAGTATTTAAGTTAAGGGGAAGCCCAGTAGAGGGCGTTAACAAATTTTTACATTGTTTAATCTTACAAATCACTTTTTATATATATTGAATGATATAAAAGTTATAGAAATTATAGAAGTTTTTAATACATTTATTAATGTTTTAGATAGTTTATTATAGAATGTTGAGTGGTTTTAATAAAGACGCACCTAAACACACGTCGGCGATCACTCGTCTGAACGGCGATACGTGTTTTACATTGAAACCAATGTAAATCAAACTGCACATTGTTAAATATGTTTTTGGGTCCGAAAAACGGGTATAAAAACGGATCTGAAAAACGTTGTGTGAACGTACCCTTAGAGAGACTATAGAATGACAAGTGGCTTAGTAAAAATTAGCTTACTTGAAAAATATGTAATTTGTTCCTTTGTCTGTGGTAATCTCATTAGGACTAGTTTTTTGCTCTCATTTTGCATGATTTATGGATTAATATATGCTGTGAGAGTTTGATTTTGGCTGCTCGCTGGAGGAAATCCCAATCCTTGAAACACACAGATACATTTCAAGGGCAGTCCAACTGGCTTTGCTGCAAAATGAAGTTTTTCATTCCAGAAACAAAAATCTTTGGATGATTTCAAGGTTCATTCAAGATTTAAACAAACTTTATACGTAGAATTGGTAGGTGAAAATATATTGTCGATGTTTCAGTCCTTCTGGACCTTAATTAAAACAAACCCTAAGCAGTGAATGAAAAAGCGCACTTTAGGCTTGGCTGCTCATGACCGTTATGACTAAAGTGGTGTTCCCATCTCAGATATTTATGGCATATAGGTAGGTGAGGATCATAGGCAGGAACCACCCCGGTCTTGAGAAGTCACCCCTGAAAGCCTCTGTGTAGGATGGAGAGGAGGAGGCGGTCGCCTTTGTGGCACTTCATTTTATGATGAAAGGTACTGCAAAGCAAAAACGCCACCCTTTTCCCCGTGGAGACTTTTAGGTGCCTGTTCCCCAAATGAGGGCCGCCCCCGGGACCAGCCGACAGACATTTATGACAATAAAAATTGATTTTCCTTAATGGTTTTACCAAAGTAAAAACGCCCGGCCCGGGCCAGCATGGAAAAGGTTTCCCGCCTCCCCTCTTTCACTTCTCTGGGTGCTCTCCCTCCATAAAACGAGCACAACACTGAGCTTTTTTTTGGAAGCCCCCATAAATTTTGGGGAAGGCGGCGCAAGAAAAAAAATAAAAAAACCCTTTTTTTTTAAATGCGGGTGGGGAAAACCCTAAGGCGCTGTCTCCACTGCACACATTTTTGGTTGTTTTTTTTTTTTTTTACTGTTTTTCGTTTTCTAAAAACTGCTGAAAAAAACAACTGAAAACAGATCCCATAGACTTAAATAGTAGAAACAGTTTTGAAACATGCTGCAAAAAACACCAGTTTTTTTTTGTTTTTTTTTTTGCAGAAATCCACAGCAATTAATGCCACACATGTCTGCAAAAACTGGTCGTTTTTGAGCTGTGTTTGGCATGTGCTGGACACAAAACTCAGTTTTATGAATGGTTTTAAGATTTTGTTTTCAGTTTTTTGTCCAAAGCCGTGTAGACCTGGCCTAAGGGGTATGTTCACATGGTGTATTTGCAGAGTGTAATTGCACTGGGAAAACGTCCGCAAAAACGGGAAAAACAAAGCGCTACTGAAAGTGGGAAAAAAGTGGGGGCGCCGGGTAAAGGGGAGGGTGCATGGAGGCCGGAGCAATTTAGAAGAACTCCTACTTATAAACACAGGTTATAGCACGCGACAGTAGATAAAGGGAAACGAGAGTACAGTGATACAAACACATTGTATTCAGTAGGAAACGCTCACCGCCTTTCCCCATCCCACCCCTACTAGGGCAGGCTAATAGGTAACAAGGTATTAGTGTGTTGTGTGCAGTGTTTTCTTGGAAGGTTGCACCTCTCCTTTTTTTGGATCTACTCAGCTGATTTATGTACAGTGGTCTCTGAAATTACATTATTGGTTTGAGGACAACTGTTGCAACTCGATGTAAAATTTTTAATTTGGGTCTAAGGGAGGGCATGTTCACACGGGGGTTGTTGGCGCCATTTCGCCGCATATTTACCTCTAAACGGGGAAGAGCACTGAAAAATTAAGTATTTACCGGAAATTAACCCTCCTCTCCCCAGTCATACAATACATCGATTGTCCGCGGGA